>CANYLF011605492.1:0-28619 GCA_948193215.1 Bocquillonia castaneifolia | reverse complement strand
CCATTGTTGTATCTTTTTCTATCTCTACTGTATTTTGAGATGACTGGTTAAAATTTCCTAATCTAGCACTTTTCCACAAAGTAGTGTTAGATAAAATATCTCAATTTGCTTATGATTACATTATCATGATGACTTTTCTCGTACCATTTGCTACGTTCCAAGTACAGACTTTTTTTTTATTTAATTATGGCAAAACGTATGGATAAGCCTTTAAATTATAATATAAATTTCATTTAAATCCTTGAAATTCAATACATCTCATTTTAACACTTCAAATTTTAAAAATGGTGCAAAATGTCCCAACCTCTAATAAAAGTTAGCATAAACTAATTTTCCTATAAAATGAAATCAATTGTGCATGACTTGTGAATCAATAACAACTTAAATAATCGAAAGAAAATAACCTATTAATATGAGTGAACAAAATATCTTTTTATTATGATTATTTTTTTACTTTTTACTAATGCATATATCACACGCTAATGAGTTCTATTTTGTGAAAACATTTGTTTATCATTTTTTTTATTAGAAATAGAGGTATATATTTATACTTTTTTAAAAATTTTAAAAATTAAAATAAAACACTTTAAATTTTAAATTTTAGAAATTTAAGTGAGATTTGTACTTTAGTTTACAAATTATTTTACCTTTTCTCTTTAATTAATGTATTCCAAGTATTTGTCGTTATAGAGGTATGCTATTGATTATAGAGGTATGCTACTGACTTTGAGACGCTTGCATTATTTGCAATAGATAAATGTACAAATTTTAGAAAAAGGATTTTTTTTTCTTAAATCCTTAAAAGCGTGTTTCACTCAACATTGAATCGAACCTATACTACATTAAAAAATATTAGGGATGTATAATCTTTTTTAGTCACATGCTTTTGATCAAGTGTCAAATTTAGTTTGATTCTAAAAGTTACATTTTGATCGAACATTTTTTACTTTATAACTGATGGAATTGACCCAAAAGATCAACAAGGCCCAAGAAAATACCCACAATAGAATCACACTAAAGGAACATTGAATAAGACAACAACACATAACAGCACCACAAAGAACCACGACACACGAATAGACATTATAAATACTCAACAACTACCCACAGGTAAAGGATTCCAAACCTTTAGCTCATTTATTACCCCATTAATTACTAGTAATTTACTTGAGCGTCGGAGTTCAATCCAGGACCTTCGTTCCATCCGACCATTGTTACTTGTGTAGTAACAGAGGCCCTGTTTATCACAACGACTAGACCGAGACTAGCACCTAACCCTAGACACTCAAGACCCCATTCATAGACTACAACTGGGGGCCCATTCCAGTAAACAGCCCATCCATTCCTTGGATCCATCATTTAGTTCCGTTATCGGGAAATCATTAAGATTACACGATTGACCGTAGCGATGGAACCGCATCATCAGTAACTCCAAAATCCTAAAACCAAGATAATCAAAGGAACGAAGCAGAAATGTCAAAACAACCAGAAGCAGCCAACCCAACAGTAAAAGCAGCAATATACGAAGTATGGCAGTAGTTGGCCCAAGCCATAGCACACCTACAACAACAAATTGAGGCAGCCATGACCCAACCACAACTCCAACTGGCAGCCACCCAAGCGCCGGTAATGGCAAAGGATAAAACCCTTGAGATCATTGCGAAAGGAATAGGGGAAAACTAAAAGAAGTGAACCAGACGCAACCTATACCATGATCTAGAAAGGTCAGAGGATGTAAAGGAATTTCAGGCGTCGAGCCAACCCAAGCCGCAAGGGAGTAGAAATCATAAAACCAATACCAAGAAGGCCAAGCAAGATAAGAATAAACAAAAGGAAGATGAGATTCGCCAGAGGATGGAGAGAATGATCAGCGAACTCAACGATAAAGAAGACCACCATCTCCCATTGAAGGTCAAAAACTTACCTTTGGCTCTAGAGGTCTTAGCTACCCCACTGCTGAAAAAGGCTTCAAAGTACCCCAACTAGATGCCTATTCAGACTCTGGATGCCCGGAAACTCATACCGCCAAGTTTCTTAACTATATGCAATTATACAACCCCTTAGATAGACTACTATGCAAATTATTCCCTACCACACTCGTAGGAACAACTCAAAAATGGTACGGCGGACTACCGCCAAGATCCATTACCACTTGGAAAGATTTATCCACCAAATTTATCCTGCGATTATTTCCTAATATTCCTCCAAAAAGGAGTTCAGAATAGTTATATTAATGTAGGCAAGGGGGATAACGAATCTATCTAGGATTACATCAAGAGATTCAACAACAAGGTCACTAAGATAAAAGACTTAAATGTTGACATGACAGTGCAAGCACTCAAGAGAGGTACCATGATGGGAAGACTGACAAACAAAATCTATGCTAAACCGCCTAAAACCTACCAAGAGCTCATGGTGATGGCCCAAAAATGTGTCAGTGTGGATGATGGAAGAAGATACCTGTAGACAAAGAGGGGTTTCCTCAGTAGTCCCAGCCTAATTGACAACTACAACACTATGTGTTTAGCATGAGGGAGCTAATAGTGAGTCGTCACTTGAACCGGCATTAGGAACATCTTACATGGTGTACGTCTCGATTCCCCTAAGAATGCAAAGACACATTGACCCCAGAGATTCTGTGATCGGACTACTGCATTCTTAGGGTGTGATTCTTACTAGCCACTTCTAAAATTATTCTAACCTTCATTTCCTCTATGGCAATTATATCAAATTAATAAAACAAAGAAAATCCTACATTTTACATGCATTATACATTTATGAAAAGTCAATTTCTATTATTAAAAAACAAGATCCATTTTAACAAATTTACTAAATATGATTAAAAATCCAATTTCATGCAAAAAGTGATCAAAACACACATAAGGCAACAAACAACACAACCTAGGTTTCTAACTTATTTTAACCTATTTTATTACCAAATAAACACTATTAACCATTTTCATGCATCAAAACCTACTACAATTACCCGAGAAGGTTTAGAAACTTACCTCGTCGCTTAATTCCACACGAAATAGCATTTTAAGCCCAAAAAAAAGACCCAAAGCCAGTGTGGACTGGCGTTGTAGGTTTCCCAATGCCACTTCAACTGGCATAATGCCAGTTGAACTGGCCCCAACACTAGTTTACTTCAGATCCAAAGAAAAATGTAGAAAAACACGAGAAAATGTAGAAAAATGCTACATGCAGGCAATTTAAATGCCAAAATCAAATGTTCTAAGCCTAAAAACATTCATATCAATTCCATATCATGCTAGCACACATCAAAACACATTAAAACACATGTTTACATTTAAAGATGCAATTTTTATGCATTAAAACCACACAAATATTCATAAAAAATTCATTTTAACACGAAATAATTTTAGATCTTACCCATAATTATATTAACACTGCAGAAACATGTTAGTAACATGAAACACATATGCAGAGCATTTTTACATCATTTAAACATTTAAAACATGCCATAAATCATGCCAATAAACATTTAAAATCACCAAAACATGTTATTGTCAATCAAGTCATGCAAAGAATGATCAAAACAACACATAAAACCCAAAAAAAAATGTACCTGGAAACTCTCTGGAATTGGCTTGAGTACCTTGAGGGAGCGTCGAATGATGTAGAACAAGGCTTTGTTATTGCTAATCACCTAGGAAATGGAATGGTAAGCAGTATTTCTTCTCAAGAACACCAAAAAAATCCAATGCAAAGGAAACCTAGGGTTTCTAAGTCAAAAATCTTTGTAAAGTGAGTTGATTTTAGCTTAAGAACACCAAGTTTTTAATTAATTCAGATTAAAAACGAATTTGCTAATCAAAGCTAGCCAACCCCCTTCTCAAGGAGAATCTATTGCCTTTTATAGGCAGCAAATTAAAAAGATGAGCTTAAATCATTGAATTCTTATCTCTACCTAAATTCAAATTGATGTTTACCCATTCTAGGGGATTAATCATCTGAATATAGTCACATTCTTGGGCTTTAAGGGAATCAAATTCGTCTGACCAAGCTGTTAGAGATAGATCTTGGAAAAGATAAAGATAGAAATTCATTTTAGATAGTGATAACTCAATGAAAATCCACCTAAATTCAAGAGATAATGATAGTAAATGATAAATAGATAATAATCACAATTTTGTATCTCATCTTAAGCTTGAAAACTGATCTGGAACAAAGCTTAGCCGTATCCGATCATTTGGTGTTTGAAAACGGGTCAAAATCTGCATTTTGGACTATCAAAGGACGTCCACGCCACTTCAAGTGGCATTGAGGAAGGGTCAACACCACTCCAAGTGGTATTGGAAGCCCTTGGGTGGTGTTTGGCCCTTCCGAGCCCCGTTTGAGGCCCAAAACTTCCGAATCTGAAAAATCGTATTAGAGACAAAAATGTGCAGAATGGCGCAATCTATAATAAATTTAAATTTCAATCCATTTTGAGACTCACACAAAAATTTATGGCCAAAACCATCTGAATTTTGCACGATTAGGTTTAAAACAAGCTAGTTTTGACTCAAAACGGGTTTTTCAAGTTTCAAAACATTTTTAAAAGCAACAAAGTGATTAGCAAGAAGCCAACATCAGTCAACTTATGCTAATTAAAGAATGTGCTATCATCATAGGGCCTCTGAGCCGCATCCTCATTCCTGCATCCAAAAATTAGGTGTCTACAGTTTGCCCCCACTTTGTCAGAGGTTTGGAATATTAACCAATAATTAGGAAAATAATGACAAAGCACTAACATATAATTTTTGGAAAAGAAATGCTTACCTTAACTCTGGAGCATAGAATCTTATCTCGGCCTCAGCTGCCTCGACCTAACTCCATGAGAATGGTGTTAATTTTCTTTAGAGGCCAATCCTCACGACATTAACTCAATTGGGGATTGGTTATTCTATATTAAGATAGCTCCACTGGGGATTTTATGCTTTCTTTTTTGTTTGAGGGCAATCCTCTAAGATTCAAGAATCATCTTCTTAGTTATGCTCCACTAGGGAATGTCTGCTTTCTGAGACTTCAATTTTGGAAGTTATTCCACTGGGGAAAAGTAATTTTCAAGGTCTGGGATAAGGTTTGATCTTACTCATTTAAATGCTTTCAGAGTCTAAAATGAGGTTTGGATCAGGATTGAACTCCAAATACTTTTAGAATTTGGAAAAGTTTGATCTCACTCGTTTAATTACTTTTAGATTTTAACATGAGGTTTGGATCGAAATTGTTTCAAATACTTTCAGAGTTTGAAACAAATACTTGTTTTAAATACTTTCAGAGTTTAAAACAAGGTTTGTTAGGGTTAGTTTCAAATAATTTCAGAGTTTGAAACTATGTTTAAGTCTTAGAAAATGTCTAGGAATTTTTTTGAATTTTTTGGCATTTTTTTAGACTTTTCTGGGATTTTCTAGAGCTTTCTGTAATTTTCCTCTATCAATTCTATCATTCTGACTATAGTTGTCTGTAATTTCTACTGATCTTCTCAATTTTGCCCCCAATTGGACCAAATTGGCCTTTCCTAGCCTTAAATCTTGATTTTGGACCTATTTGCATCGAAACTTCTGTCCTTATTTGAAAATTTTCTTCAGGGGCCAAAGTGGTAATTTACCACTTTGGCTTTCAAAGCAGCGTGCAGCCCCTTCCTCTCCCTCTTTTATTTCTTTTCTTTTCACCATTTTTACTCATTCTTTTTTCATTCAAATTCTAACCAAAAACTTTGATCTTGGACTTGTTAAAATGGCATTTCCGGCTACATTAGACCCTTGTCTTCTTCCTCAATGGGACTCAATCTCCATTTTTGAAACAAAGGAGGAAACTTGCAAGGTTGATAATGGAGGATCAGCCTATGGAGACAAGATTTCACCTCTTTCTTCCATCAAGAAACACATTTCTCTTCGTGCTAGAGGCGGGATAAGTGTTCTAACTCATCAATTTCATCATTGCATGACTACGTACTATCGATTTTCTTAAATTTCTACAAAATAGAATAAAAAATACTGAAAAACGCCACTTGAAGGACCCAAAGCCAGTCCAAGTGGTGTTGGAGGGTTCCAACGCCAGTCCAAGTGGCGTTGGACCCCTAAACGCCACTCCGGACGTGTTTTGCGTCATCCGGGGCTAAAAATGCATGTTTTGACTGTCTAAAATGCAAAATTATACTTAGATGGATACTATAAATGTGTATATGCATGTCCTAATCTCCTAAGTTAGTTAGAATTTGATAAAAAAAATGATAAAGAATTATAATTTTAAGAAGAAATACAATTAGGTTAGAATTTGAAATCATACCTGTACCTACCTATTACAGAAAGATACTGTCACCTTTGATCAAAAGGGCAATTTCTATAAAGCTCGTGAGGTTTGGAGAGTGATGCCTCTCGAGATACGCACTTTGGTTTATCATGCTGGATTTGGACCATTTGTTAGTGCTTTACCTCCTCGTTCTGAGGATCAGGCGAGTTGTCATTACGACCGTCGTTCTATCCAGGCGCTATTAGAAAGATGGTTTAGTACCACACATACTTTCTAGTTTCCATGCAGAGAGTATACCATTTCTTCTATGTCATTTTCTACTGTCACTGGTCTGGCCTGTTTAGGGGAACCGATCCCTTTTAATGTTGGGATTTATACTGTGAGCGAGGCCACTCAAGATGAGTATATCAGGCTGATGATTGGTATAGTCCCTCAGCAGAAGACTTCTAGGCAACTTCATATTGATGAGATCGCTAACCACTTCCTGGGTTATGATGGAGGTATAGGATGGCATGCATACATGATGGCACGTGCATTCATTATGTATCTGCTGGGTAGCACTCTTTTCTGTGACACTAACAGCACAGTTCCCATCCACTTCATCCCCATTCTTAGAGATTTTACTGCTATGAGCACATTTGACTGGCGATACACAGCCCTAGCCTATCTCTACGACTGGATGGATCGTGTCTCACTAGGCGGGAAGAAGCTCTGCGGCTTTTGGCATGCTACTTACATAAGTCAGTGAACCACCGTTGCTTTATTTTCCATTTTTCCTTTTAGCTTCTAACTTTCTTTTCTCTTTTTACAGGTTTGGGCCATTGAGCTTGGCTTGATTCAGCAGCTCACACCTATCCATCTGACTCGATCCTTTCCATTTCTGGGTCGCTGGGCCATGAACCGGCAGCCGACCCATGAGACATTAGTTCACGAGCATCTCATTCTTCTTAATGCTCTGGCTGTTGATGATGTAAAAAAGAAACAAACTAGTTATTTTAAAACAACTTTTGAAAGTTCTCAGAAACTTACCTGTTTGCTTTATTCTTGTAGACTGACGTTGACTGGCTGGACAGTGCAGAGAACTTCCCCAGATATGTGTATGCCAATAGACTGAATGATAGGTTAAGGATTCTCCTTGAGGGCCCTGGGATGCGGATGTGGTATATCGAAGAGAGAGTTCATCGCCAGTATTCTAGACAGACATGCAGAGTACCTGTCCGTCCTCCAACAGACATGTTATGGGGTCACACCCTTGTTGGTGAGGCTTTGGAGTGAGCATTTTTCTGGGGCTCCTTGTAATTTTTTCTTGGTTCGATCCAAGGCTTATGCTAAGTTCTTACTGAAAAGATGTCTCCCTCAACTTCCCTTGTCTGAGCAGAGATTAGCTCAGGTATGCATTGATCTTCCAAGTCTCATCCATTTTGAACCTTTTTTTAAGTGTTGATCTTAGAATATGCAGGTACGAAATGACGTTGTTACTTTCACTATCCCTGGGGATTCTAATGATTAGGAGGACATCGATGCTCTAAAGGTTAGGGAGGCTCATGCTGAGGATACCCCTGAGTCGACTGAAGTGCCTCCTATTGCCAGTGATGAGGCTGGGCCTAGCCTTCATCCTCCTCTGATGACTGGAACCATGCCTGTGGTTAGAGTTACCCGACAGCGGTCTCAGCGACCAGTTCATAGGCATTCTCCATAGGACGCTGCTAACTGCGTTCCAGGTGTGATCACTTCTTTCCCAAGTCACATTATGCTTTACCATTCTCTGACTCCCGCTTCACCTTACATCACCTTTTCTCCAGCATGTACTCATGTAAGTTTTTCAGATTTAGTGCTTTTCTAGATTTGATTCTGTTTTTCTAACTTGCTTTCTTTCTCAGATCCTGACTACTGAGGTTGCTCACCTTGCTACCTATTATCAGGCTAGTAAGGCTCTTACTATTGAGGCTTATGATGCTTGGCAATTAGCTTACTAGCATGCCTCACAGGTGAACCATTACTTGAGGACTCGTTTTAACAAGTTCGAGGCAGCTGCAGCTATAGGTTCAGGTGATCAGGGCAAGGATGTGGATGCCCCTATTGATACGACTGTGGCTGGGGATTATTCTCATCATGAGGCATACCATGATGATGGAGAGCCTTAGATGTTGCTTTTTTGACTTGTTTGAACTATGCTAGAGATACTTTATTTATTTTTGTTTTTCTTTTCAGACTTGTACCTACACTTTATGATCTATGTACATATATACATTTTATGATGCATGTTTTCCTACCTTTTCCTATGATGTATGCATGAAATGATATGCTTAGAATCCCCCAAAAGTCAAAAACCATAAAAACTTCATCTGCAGATGCGATTAGTTGCGACTTTTTGCTCCATTTTTTACTCCTTTTGGACTTTGAACTTCCCCATATGCCATGGGTTGTATATATATAAAAAAAAAAAATCAGACTTAATTTTGCTCCCCATACCATCAAAATGTTTAAAATTCACAAAAAAAACCCTGAAAAGTCATCTAAGGTATCTAGAATCCGACTATTGGAAATCCCTAGACAGCTTCCCCCTTGCAGAGTTCAAATCTTTTTTGAATTCCAAACTTCTACTTGCTACAGCTGATTGTTGGAGCGTTAAACACCATGTCTTCTACTTCAATGGTGTTGAGCCTTGCCCCCTGTTTGAAGAGTTTGAGGGGATTTTGAGCCAATTCATGAATCTAATGCCGCTACAGTTTTACCCAATTCTAGACCTCATACTCCAGAGTCTTTGGCTGCTTTCTTTGGTTTAACTCATGATCAGAACTCATCCGTTATGTTGTTACCATGTTGTTACCCCCTTACTTCCTTAGGGATTCCCGCATTCGTTGGGCTGGCAGAACCATTATGAGGAATCTGACTTTCACTCGTAGAGTTACTACTGGTGAAGATTACAAGGCTCAAGTTGATCTGGCAAATGCTATTCTTATGATTGAATTGGTATGGATTATCTTGTTGTGCAGGCTGAACTGTCTGATAATGATGGTAGAAATGCAAGTAACACAAAATATGCATTAGAAGCTGGTTTTAACAAAATGGAAAAAAAAGGAGTAATTAAGTCTCATAGCTGTTCATTTTATTCATGCAATGTTTTATCTTTTTAGTTATGCAAACATGGAATCAAATATCATAAGTAGGTTTGACAATTTTCTCATTTAAGGTTTATTTTATTAATATTAGCACAATAAGTGTACTTTAACAAATTACATTTTGTATTACTGCTATCTTACTTTCTTCTCTCATTATTTTTTCCTTTATTTTTGCCTAGACTACCTCTTTCTGAGGTTTTCACCCTAGCAGGCTTGCCCTAATTTTTACCCGGAATGCCCTTTTTATAAGGTTTTCACTCTAGCGGGCGCCCTAATTTTTGTATGAGCTATCTAGATGGATTTTCAACTCATCGGGCTTTTATTTATTATACATTTTTCTAAAGGTAGTATTTCTTAAGATGATCCAGGTTGATGGGTTCTCTGAACTCGTTCCCTTCCAGGTCTGAGATCTTCACAGCTCCCTTAGGTAGAATCTTCTTGACCAGATATAAGCCCTCCAAGTTTGGCTTGAACTTTCCTCTCGGGTCAAACGGAATAGGCCTAGCTTGCTTTAGCACCCAATCTCCTTCTTTGATTGGCCTGACTCTGACTCCTTTATTGAATGCCCTGGCTATTCTCTATTGATACACCTAGGTGTGATGTAGAGCCTTCTTTTGTCTTTCCTCTAAGGACAACAGCTGTTTATATCTTGATTTAGCCCATTATGCTTCTAGAATTTCTGCTTCTAGACCCATTCTCAGTGATCTAACCTGAGTCTCAATTGGCAACACAGCTTCACCTCCAAACACTAAAGAATAGGGAGTTTCCCCTGTTGCACTCCTCATGGTTGTGTTGTATCCCATAAGAATGAAAGGTAATTTGTCTGCCCAATCTTTGTAGGTCTTCACCATCTTAGCCAAGATCTTTTTGATAGTCTTGTTAGCTGCTTCCATTGCTCCATTAGCTTGAGGTCTATAAGGTGATGACCTGTGATGTTCAATCCCCTTTTCTTCTAGCAGATTTGTTATTTCCCCTTGGAACAGAACTCCATTATCTGAGACTATGTTATGTGCTTTTTATTGATGAATTCAGCCATATTCTGTTAATGAGATTTTTATTGATGAATTCAACCATATTCTTTGTAGTAACTATTGGAAGTGAGATTGCTTCCGCATACCGGGAGAAATACTCGATAGCCACGACAATGTATTTATGGCCATTAGAAGCTGTTGATGATGTCGATCCCCAAGCTGAGAAAGGCCAATGAGATGTTAAGTTGTGCAATTTGGTAGGCAGCAGATGAATCTGATTCCTGTGTAGTTGGCAATCGTGACACTTTCTGACCAGCTTTATGCAACCTCTGTCCATAGAGTCCCAGTAGTATCTTTGTTGGACTATCTTCTTTGCCAAGGTGTGCCCATTCATATAAGGCCCACAAACCCCAGCATGGATCTCTCTCATGACTTCTTCTGCTTCATATTGATCAAGGCATTGAAGTAGTACCCTATTTGGAGCTCGTTTGTACAACATCCCTTTGTTATAAGTGCAATTCCTTGACGTAACTCTCAGAGCACGCCTCTTCTTTCCCAAAGCTCCTTCTGGGTATTCTCCCTTTTCTAGGAATCTCAGAACCTCGTAGAACCATGGCTTTTCCTTTGGCCCATATACAGTCATTACTCGTTCCCCCTGGTAATAAGGAATCCTTGATCTGCACATCACTAGTGGCTTCGTAGCTACATTTTCAGGATTATCCCACATATATACTAGGGTTGCAAGGGTATCAGCCATTTGATTCTTTTCCCTGGGTAGGTGTGTAAAATTACAATTCATAATACTCAAGGTGAGCATCTGAATGTACTCAGCATAAGGCTTTAGCTTCTCATCTTTGACCTCCCGGTTTTTAGAGGCTTGGTTAATTATGAGCATTGAGTCCCCATAGATGGTGAGATTCCTTGCTCCTACTGCAATTGCTGCTTCTAAACCAAACAGACATGCCTTATACTATACCATGTTATTAGTAACTTTAAATCTAGCTTCTTGGCTAAAGAGATGTTCTCTTCTTCTGGTGTGATCAAGATTGCCCCCACTCCGGCTCCTTTCTGGTTGACTGCCCCGTTGAAGTAGAACTTCCACCCGTTTGCTTCTATCAGGTTTAAAGACTCATAGGGGAAATCATATTCCCATGTTTCTTACCCTTCTATAGGATTAAGGGCTAGAAACTCTGCTACAGCTCTCCCTTTGATGGTCTTCTTGGTCAAGTATTGGATGTCAAACTCTATCAACAACACCAACCATTTAGCAAGCTTTCCCACTAGTACTGGAGCTTCATACAAATAGCATAGTGGATCAAACTTTGCCATAGCTTGAACCCTATAGGATTGGTAGTAGTGCCTCAGCCTCCTTATTGTCCATATCACCGCCAAGCAAGTTTTCTGAATAATATCATATTTTGCTTCGTAGGATAATAGCTTCTTACTAAGATAGAGGATAGCATGCTCAACTCCATCTTCATCCTCTTGTGCAATCATGGCTCTTATAGCATCATCTTCCAAGGCCAAATACAATATTAATGGCTTTCCTGCTCTCGGTGGTTGCATAACAGGTGGGCTCATCAAGTATTGTTTGATCTTATCAAATGCTATTTGACATTGTTCACCCCATTCTATCTTCTAACCCTTTCTAAGTAGCTTGAAGAAGGGCTCACAAAGCGTAGTTAATCTGGAGATAAATCTGCTAATATATTGGACCTTCCCCAGGAATCCTCTTACTTCCTTCTCAGTCTTGGGTACTGGCATGTCTTGAATGGCTTTCACCTTGTCTAGATCCACTTCAATTCCCCTCTAGCTCACAACGTGTCAAAGGAGCTTCCTAGAGGTTACTCCAAAGATGCATTTCTTTGGATTGAGCCTCAAATTGTACCTCTCGACCCTCGCCAAGAATCGATCCAATGCTTCAAAGTGTCCTTCCCTGGTTGATGACTTGACCATCATGTCATCTATGTAGACCTTGATTTCTTTGTGCTTCATGTCATGGAACAGAGTTGTGGCCATCATTTGGTAAGTTTCCCCCGCATTCTTCAATCCAAATGGCATGACTTTGTAGTAATAGATACCCCATTTTGTGATGAAAGTTGTCTTGATCTTATGACTTAATTATAGCTAGCAAACCTGTCAGTGAAGGAATACATGACACTCGCTGCAGCACTATCGACCAGAACATCAATATGGGGTAGCAAGAAGTCATCCTTCATCGATACTTTGTTCAGATCTTTGTAGTCTACACACATTCTCACCCTTCCATCTTTCTTGGGCACCGGGACTATGTTGGCCAATCGTTCTGGATAATCGATGACTTCTAGAAACCTGGCTTTGAGTTGCTTCTCAACTTCTTCCTTGATAAGCTTCGCCCATTCTAGTCCGAGTCTTTGCAGCTTCTATTTAACTAGCTTCTTGTTTGGATCTATAGGGATGCGATGTTCTGCAGTGCTTCTGTCGATACCTGGCATGTCGTCATATGTCCATGCAAACACTCATTTTCTTTTATTTAATATTTTTTCAAAATTCTCTCTTATTAGCAGTAATATTAAATGCAAGTGCTATTTCCTTTGGATTATCTTTTATGCCAAGATTAATATAATGAGTTTGCACAGAATTAATTTCAAAAATGATTATGGTATGATCTATGTAATGCACAGTGCCATCAAGTAAAACATCACACAAGTAAGCAAAATCAACATTTATATCATTGACTTTATAAAAGAAAATAGAAAGAAAGAGGTTGCTTTTATTAATGTTATTTTAAGGAAAAGGTTTAGACAAACTACTAAGCAAATTTAATCAAACAAAGATTTCTAAATCCTACAAAGCAGCCAAGATCTTGGATGACGCCTCAGATTTCCATGTCTCCTGACTTGCCATTCTTCCTCAGCTCTTTTTCTTGTTGATCTTCCATGAACTGTAGTAGGGCTGGCATCTCATCAGTATGATACCAGATTAAGTAATCTCTCATCCAGTAATTCTCATCTTCTGTAAACTCTAAAATAGTGGAGTCTCCCAACAATCCTTCACTAATGAGAATCCATTCATCAGTGAAGCCCCACATTCCTTGACCAACATCTATAATCACTCCTTGTTGAACAAGCTTTTGGAATTCAAAAATGAAAGTTGGGCATTCTTCCAAGTAGTGTCCATTATGGCGATGAAACTGGCAATAATGATTATCCATGTCTGGAAGAGGCCATGTATGCTTCATCTGTGGAATGAGACCTCTAGTGGGCATCCTGTCAAACAAATCTTGCTCTGAACCCTTCCAACTTCGTCCAAACAGATCATCCCTAGGGATCAATCTCCTCTTGGAAGTCTAAGGTTTGTAGAATTTCCCAGGTTCTTTTTCTTCCAGCTTATCTCTGGTAATGATTGACAACTCCCATAAGTGTACGAAATAGTTGTAGTAATACTCGGAGTACGAGATCGAATCCACAGGGATAATCATGGAAATCTTTCGATTATAGGCACAATTGATAATAAAGTAAAATGATTGAGTTGATTTTGAAATCATTTTAAAACTAAATCAAACAAATAAATCAAAAACAAATAAATAACGCAAGAACAAAAAAATTAAGATTAAGAAACAATCAATAAAACAAGCACTAGAGCTTAGGATTTCATCTAGAGGGAGTAATTCAATTGACAATGTAAACTCATTCAAGCAAGACTTTTTGAAAGTGTTTTAATCCGCCATCTAGGTAGAAAAACGTATTTGATTCAATCAACTATGCTAATCCGTATATGCACATTGATTAAACACTCAAATCCATTAAGCACATCTTAAAATCAAGTTTAGGTTAATTGTTGTGTCCATATTAACATTTAAACAAGCCCAATTTTCAATTTCGGGTTACAACAATCCATCGATTCAATCATAAACCCTAACAAACATAAATCTAGGTAGTCTATCAAGAAATATGTTGATAAAGCACTTGAAAATTGAAATGAATGAAGAAACAATGAAAAACTATATTAGAATAGCGATTCAAACATCATTAATCGAATTACTCCCCTACTAGATTACATCCATCACTCTAGCAGAGGATTTAGTTCATAATCATTGAAAAAAATCAAATAACAATCCATAACAGTTAATAGCAAAACTAAATTAAACGTAATAGATACAAATGAAGAAGAACTTACTCTTGGGAAGAACAAACAAAGCTTGAATCTTCACAAATCTCTTGCAAATCCACCCTTGATCTTGAGAAAAGTAGTGTTTCTAAGAGTTTTCTCTCCTAAATAACTTAAAACAAATGCGGTGTCACCCCCAAAATAAGTCAATAGGGTTATATATATAGTGCATCTCAAAAATACCCAAAAACCCTAAAAATACAAGAATTTTTGTGTTTTACAAAAGCTGGCCAGCTAGGGCACCGCTACCTGCCAACTGTTGGCCAGCTGCCGAATTTGGGGGTTTTCTGGGTGCAGCCATCCAGCCCTAGAAAACTTGTCCGTTTCTTCTGAAATTTCACCAGATTTGGCCAGGTGCCGGCCATGAGAAATTTCTGACTTTTCATGACCGTTTCGACTCCGAATTCCCTCCAATTCGACTCCATATGATCCTAACACTGAAAAATAACAAAATATGAACAAATAAGTGTGAAATCACCTCAATTGGCAAAGAATTTGAACTTAAAACCAACGAATAAACAAGAATAACAATCGGTTATCAAATTCCCCCACACATTAGCTTTTACTTGTCCTCAAGCAAATTCAATTAACACTTAAAGTCATTAAATCAAATTCAAGCCTATCCCAATCAAAAGCTTTTATCATAATAATAATTACCCTACTTAACCAATGTCAAATCACTTAAAATCAAAGGCAATGTTAAACTCAAGCTTACCAATTCAAAATCCAAGCATAACCAATTAAAATGCAAATCCAATTAACACAATCATCCCAACACTCTTACCAAATCTCACATCAACTCCAAAGTGTTTAGGGGTAAAAGTGTTTCACTCAATAATCAAAGCAAGGAAGAAATTCAAGCATAAGCTTGCCTTTTTAATCAAGAGTCCTCCACTAAAATCATTGAAAATACAAATCAAAGGGTCTTAATTTGGTTGTAATATGGCTTGGGACAAGGTAGGATTAAAGAAAAGAAAAGGGATTCGATTAAAAGTAAGTACATTCAACTCTTAACAAAACTTGTGAAGAACTTAAACTATCCAAACAAAAGTACTTCCATCTTTACACTTCAATTCACTTGCCAAAACTTTACTATGCTCAATCCACTACACATTCCTTTGAACTTTAACACATAGAGCATAAGAAAAGTCAAAAGTAGCCACAAATCACTTAATAAGCATCATATTACAATAATCCCCTCCCCCACACTTGAATTATACATTGTCCCCAATGTTTAAGAAAAAAAATAAAAGGAAAATTAAGTAATGAAGGAGGATTCCCTAAAACGATCCTAAGTCGACTGCAAACCAAGTCCTGGCGAGTACAAGTAGAAGGCTGAAACACAAAAATAAGACAAAACAAAAATAAAAAAAAAAGAAAAATAAAGAAAAAGAAAACACTGATCAGTCATAATCGGCTAGAGGCAACCTAGACTCAATCTCAGTCACACGGTTGCGCAGAAAACGCATGTCACGCTCAAGTTGATCATGTTGGCGCATGACCTGAGCATGATGAGCCACAGCAGCCTGCTCCCTCGATTGACAAAGCCGAAGTAAGCGACGAAGAATGACAGAAGATGAGTCGCAATGACGAGCAGTAGCAGGGGTAGTAGGTGGAGGTACAGTCACCTCCCTAACAGGCTCAGACGCAGGAGCTGAGGTAGCAAAAGTAGTGGCACCTGCAGATGGTCCTCGTAAAATAAAATCATCCCCCTCCTGTGGTACATACACATTCTCTCTAGTAGGAGCAGACCTCTTACCCTGAGCATAAATCCAATCCTTCCCATCATCCTCATAATGATATTAACTCAATATATTAAAAGAGATACATTCAGCACCTGTATCTCATACAGTCTGAATACCAGCAGGCAGTGGAGTAATAGAACGATGAATAAGCCGAGAAATCAACACTGGATATAAAAAGGAAGCAGTGGATGTCTTCGGACTAGTCACAGACTTAATGGAAGCAATAATAGTCTCCAGGAGGTTAATAGTGGGAAAAGGGGGACTCCCCGTTAACATAACATCCAACAAATACATCTCAAGCACACGTATTTCCCAATGGCCTTTAGGATGACAAGGAATAATATTGTAACCTAAAAGTTGTTGTACTAACCTCTACTTCCCAATCAAGTTCTTACTCAACTCAAAATTCATTGTCTATGATCCTTTGAAAAACCAAACCGCTGTAAAGCTTCATGAACTTGCCAATGGGGACAATGTGTACCTTCCTAGTCTTAGTAGCAAGACGTTCACCCTCATTTGGTAAACCCAACAACGTGGCCAAAGAAGATGAAGTAATGACAAGCTCGTAACCACGGACAGTGGTTGTAATCTCAATGAATTCATTATCGCCCTTTGGTGTCATATTAGCATAGAATTCCTTCACTAACTCAGGGTAGTAGTGACCTCGAGGTTTCACCATTTGTGACCAACTAAAAGGCTCAAATAGCGCACGTAAGTGAAATCATTCCTCCACATCTTCACCAATGAACTTCTCCACCACAAATGCATGATTTTGTTCTTGGTATACCACACTTCAATCTTTTTGTTAGTAAAATGATTCCGGACGCTTTGAGAGTGCGTTGACATTGCCTACTAAACCAAGCACCAAAAACAACCAAAAATGAGTCTATGACAATTCAACGATAATGCCAAGATTAAACATTCAAAATTAGTTGTAAAGGTGACATGGAATTATGAAACAATGCACTAATAACTACACCATATAGCCTAGCAACAAATAAAACTAAAACAGCCCTATATGCTAAAATATGCATGTATTAGGCATAAAAATAAAAGCACAAGCCAAACTAGTGCAAACTAGGCACTTACAAGACCTTTCCAAGGCGCTAGAATGTCTAAAATGTACTACTGCATGCATAGGCAAGATCAATAAGCAAAACAGCCCATATACATGCATAAAAGCCATATAAAACATAAAAAATGGCATGGGTAACAAAGTAGCATAATTGCCTAATCAAACATGCAAATGGTGTAGGAATTAAGCCAAAACACAACCCAAACCAAGGGAATATGCAAAGAATGCCAAAACAGCCCCATATACATGCATAAACTACTCTAAAAAATGAGCTAGGCATTTAATCAAACACCTAGAATGCATATAAGCAAAGTTTATGCATCCGGAACAATTAGAATTACCAATCCCACCAAAAATCACTTCCAAAGCATAAACAATCACCCAACATCAATAAAACATTATCACAAATCATAATTTCATCAATTAACAAGCAAAATCATAAGAACAAAATAATCAAAAGAACATGAAACTATGAACTAACAAAGAGACATAAATATATACAAACATGTGCAAGAAATAACTAAAAACACAATCCTACATTACAAAGATAAGAATTAAGAAAAGAAAATTGATAATTGATGAAATGTGATATGAGACTTACCTTAAACTTCCACCAAAGCAATTAAAACTTGGAAAAGCAAATGCAAAGAGGAAAATAATCTCACAACCAAGGTTAAAGCATCCAAATGAAGTGGAAAATCCAAGGAACCAATTAAAATTTAATGGGTAAAGTTCAAAATCATTCAACAAGAAGTGAGGAAAAAAAGAAAAATAAAATGAAGGGGGAAGGGGCTGGTGTGCGTGGGATTAAAGAAGGGAAGGGGAAGGTGGCTGGTTCAAACCAGCCGGGTGATCCAGTCAGTCCGACCCAGATGATTTTTTCACCTTTTTTTTCAAAAATTAAAACTATTTACACCAGAATTTTAGACATTAATAAATTACAAAATAAACATTAAAACATTGAAAAACAACTAGATAGAATGAATTAAACAAGAAAAACAAACAAATAACTAGAAATTAAAACAATTAAACAACTAAAACTTAAAGATCAAAATTAACTATCCCCTCAAGCTTAACAAAAATCCTATTCTAAACATTAAAAGCTTGATAACAAAATTTGGGGATCCAAGAAAAATTAAAAATAAACCAAAACAAAACAACTAAAAACATAAAGAACCTAAAATCACTAAGGATAAAAGCCAACAAAGATGATGAAGATGAATTGGCTTGGTAGAAAATGGATAGGGAATGAAGAATGGTTAATTGGAATCAAAGGAATCCGTCTCCACTTCAATAAAACACCCGGCATTAGTAGAATAACGACGTCCTTGTCCAAATTCAACCGAATTGCTTGAACGCCTTATATTCTTTGACCTTTTTAGCTTCTTGCGCCCAATGTGCATGCTAGTTGCATCATCACTCTTCTCTAGAGGTTACGAACGCTTGTTGAATGTATCAACTCTAGCCAAAGTGTTCTTGAAACACAGATTCTCCATCTCTTCCGTTTGTTCACGAGTCACTCCCCAAATATCCTTCATCTTATCAACCATAACTAACGATTTTCTTGCTTGATTCAATTGATCATCCTCATCGCGGTTTGGGTTAATAAGAGGGGATGGAGATGGTTGAGAAAAAGCTTTGTCCATGAGAAAGTTAAAGGTCTTCCCATCGTAGGAGGAAGTTTCGCTTGGGTCACTCTTGGTAGAGCTAGAATCCCAATCATTATGGAAATTTTCTAAATCAACAAGAGGATTAGAGATGAAAGGTGAAGAAAATTCATTACCTAAACCTTCAACCATGAGCTTGCTATGAGGCACCTTAGGCAATGGAGTTCACCCTCTAGGTTTCCTAACAAATTTTTGAAGTTCCTTCTTAGTATTCTTAAGGTGTGCTTGCATCCTTTCATGGCGCTCTAATTCCACAATCTTTTCCAAGCTTAAAAACTCTTCATGCAGCTCATGGAATGCGCGATGCCATGCTTTAATGGCAGTCCTTTGTACTAAAGTTTTAGCATAAGGAAGAGTTGGAGGTTGATGGGGTGGAATAGGCATTTTTTTTCCATGTGGGTATGGAGAATGCAAAGTTCTTGGCAAGGAGGAAGAAGAAACCTTTCTAACCATGATGACAAAGAAAAATAAAGAAAATAATGCGAAAGAATTTTTTATGTAGAATGAAAAATATGGCTCTCTAATGCTCTATTTATAGGCATCAACCCCAAATCCTAAAACCCCAGGAAAACCTAATCCAAGTATGGCAAGGAAAAGCTTAACTTAGCAAATAAGTAACACAACTTATCAAATAAGCAATTCCTTGTATCACTAGTAAAATAAATAAACACAATTCCACATAGAGTTAGGAACTTCCCTTTTATTGTAGCTTTTTCCCAAAATTCCCATAATATCCTTGTGTCCTTAGAATTCCTTACATACACAAAACAAAACACAACACAATTAAAAAAAATTACGGCAAAATAAAAAAATCTCAAATTTTTTTTCTGAAATTTAACAAAAATAAAAAAATAATTAACTACTTAACATTAAACTATAAACTTAAAGGAATTCAAACTACAAAATAAATAAAAGGAATAGAAAGTAAAAGTGTGTGTTATCCTCCCCACAAGGGCTTTGTTTAACGTCTAGAGCTAGACGTAGCGATGCTTTAATTGCTTAAAAAGAAGGTTGGGATGGCGTAGTATGCTTTCAACCGTTGTCCATTTATTGGAACGTTGTTCATTACTGATGATCTCAATAGCGCCATTTCCAAACACCTTTGTGACTTTGAAAGGCCCGGACCACCTAGAACGCAATTTCCTTAGAAAGAGCTTGTACCTTGAATTAAATAGCAAAACTTGTTGCCCAATATGAAAGTCTTTCCTAATCACATTCTTATCATGCCATGCCTTAGTTCTCTCCTTGTAATGGTGAGCACTATCATAGGATTCATGATGAATTTCATCCAACTCGGCCAAATCAAACAACCTCTTTTCACCCGTCGTTTTCAAGTCAAAGTTTAACTTCTTGATCGCCCAAAATGCACGATGCTCCAACTCAACGGGCAAGTGACATGCTTTGCCATAGACAAGATGATATGGAGACATACTAATTGGTGTCTTAAAGGCGGTGCGATACGCCCACAAGGCATCATCAAGCTTTAATGACCAATCCTTGTGCGAGGAATTAACCGTCTTTTGCAAGATTTGCTTGAAATCCCTATTTGAAACTTTGACTTGCCCACTAGATTGAGGATGATACGATGTTCCTGTCTTGAATTTTCATCTGCATTTCTCTAACAAGGCACGAAATTGATTATTTTGGAAGTAAACTCCATTGTCACTCAAAATTGCTCTAGGTAAAAGATGTGCTTTTTAACAAACTTCACTATATCTTTTCCCTTGTTGGTAGGAAGAGCAACGGCTTCCATCCATTTGGACACATAATTAACTACCACAATAATGTATTGGTTTCCAAACGAAGATGGAAACGGACCCATGAAATCAAGTCCCCATACATCAAAAATCTCGACCTTCAAGATTGGCTTTTGCAACATCTCTTGCTTCTTCCCTATGTTACCCATCCATTGGCATTAATCACAAGTAGCAATAAAAGCTCTTGTATCCTTGAACATAGTTGGCTAGTAAAACCCACATTGTAGAATCTTTGCGACCGTATGTTCTGTGTTATCATGTCCACTGGCCGATTCAAAATGGCAATGTTGAATGACACTTAAAACCTCAATTCTGGCACACAACATTGGATAATGCCATCTGGACACCTCTTGAATAACAAGGGATCATCCCACAAAAAGTCTTTCAAAGAAGTGAAGAAACGCTTCTTTTGCTGCAAAGTGTAATTATAAGGCAAGGTATTAGAACACAAATAATTAACAATATCAGCATACCAAGGCCAGTCAACCTTATTCACATTCCATAATGACTCATCAGGAAATAATTCATTAATAGGTAAGGTTACTTCCCTCTTGGAATGCATTCTTGATAAGTGATCCGCCACCATGTTCTCTATTCCTTTCTTGTCCTTGATTTCCAAATCAAATTCTTGTAGTAACAAGATCCATCTAATCAATCGTGGCTTGGCATCCTTCTTTGCTAGCAAATACTTCAAAGTCGAATGGTCAGTGAAATTAGTTGTTTTAGAACCTACAAGATAAGATCAAAATTTGTCAAAAGCAAAGACAACAGCTAATAATTCTTTTTCAGTAGTTGCATAATTTAATTGATCATCATTAAGTAACTTGCTAGCATAATAAATAACATGCAACCTCCGTTCTTTGCGTTGTCCCAACACGGCTCCTACGGCATAGTCACTAGCATCACACATCAACCCGAATGGTAGCTCCCAATTTGGTGAAGTAATAATGGGTGCCGAAATTAGCTCCTTCTTCAATCTCTCAAAAGCTTTAACATAATCATCATCCATCTTGAAAGGAACATCATTTCCCAGTAAAGCACATAAGGGACGGGTAATTTTAGAGAAATCTTTAATAAATCCCTATAGAAATCTGCATGCCCAAGAAAGCTTCTAATATCCTTGACGGATGTAGGAATAGGAAGCTTCTCAATTGTTTCAATCTTTACACGATCAACCTCAATCCCCTTTTCAGAAATCTTGTGCCCAAAACTATACCCTCAGGAACCATAAAATGACATTTCTTCCAATTCAACGCCAAGTTAGCTTCCTCATATCTAGCTAAAACCTTCTCCAAATTCACCAAACAAGCATCAAAAGAGTTGCCAAAAACACTAAAGTCATCCATGAAGATTTTGATAATGTCTTCGACCATATCGGAGAAGATAGCCATCATACACCTTTGAAAAGTCACGGGGGCACTACATAATCCAAATGGCATAAGTCAAAATGCAAATGTTCCATAAGGACATGTAAATGTAGTCTTCTCTTGATCTAACGGGTCAATGGAGATTTGGTTGTAACTCGAATAGCCATCCAAGAAATAATAGAATTTATAACCCGCAAGGCACTCTAATATTTGATCAATGAATGGTAGAGGAAAGTGGTCCTTGCGAGTTGCTGAATTAAGCTTCCTATAATCAATGCATACTCGCCAATCATTGACTGTACGCATGGCAATCACCTCATTCTTTTCATTAGTAACCACCATCATGCCTCCCTTCTTTGGAACCACTTACACCGGACTAACCCACTTGCTATCAAAAATAGCATAAATAATCTCGGCATCAAGCAACTTAATCACTTCGGCCTTGACCACCTCCTTCATATTTGGATTTAAGCGTCTTTATGGTTGCACGGTCGGTTGGTGATCCAACTCTATAAGAATTTTATGAGTACAAAAGGCTGGATTGATGCCTTTTATATCCCCCAAAGATCGAGCAAATACCTTGGGGTAATTCCATAGAAGCTCGATAACTTTCTGCTTTTCAAGCCTTATCAAATCAGACCACACAATGATCAGCAATGTCTCTTCCTTGTCTAGAAATAAAGACTTTAAATGAGAAGGCAAAGGTGCAAGTTCTAACTTGGAAGGTGTTATAGGTTTATCCTCCTTGGGAGGTCGATTAAGAGATTCAAACCTCTCCCTACGAACAAATCCTCGCCCTTCAAGATATTGAGGTTGAGCTTTAAGCTCCTCATCATCATCCTGCACGTCAGAACTCAATTGCAAACAAGTTTCTAGATGATCATTAGATATTTCCTTAGCACATTGTAATTCCAATAAAGGATCAATCACATTAACCATAAAACAAGCATCTAAATCCTCTATGGAATCAAAATGTTTAACAGCTTTCAAAACATCAAATTCTTCCTTAGCATCACCTAATTGCAAAGTTAATTTGCCATTTTTCACATCAATTAAAGCACCAACAGTAGCTAAGAATGGACGTCCTAGAATAATAGGTACATCTATGTTCTCACCAATATCCATAACCAAGAAATCAACAAGAAAGTAAAATTTATCGACTTTAACAAGAACATCCTCGATGATTCCTTCAGGATATTTCACCAATCTATTAGCAAGTTGCAATGACACCCTTGTCGGCTTCAAATCACTAATCTCTAAAGTCCTAAACAAAGACAAAGGCATCAAGTTAATGCTAGCACCTAAATCACACAAACACTTATCAATAGTAAAAGAACCAATATTGCATGGAATTGTAAAACTCCCTGGATCTTTCATCTTTGTAGGTAGCATGGAATGGTTCTGAATTATGGCACGACACCGCATTCTTCAGTTAAAGCTATAGTAGCTTTCTCCTCCAACTTTTTCTTCCTACTCACAATTTCCTTCAAATATTTTGTATAGGAAGGTATTTGAGCAATAGCTTCAGTGAATGGAATGTTGATTTGAATCTTCTTGAACATCTCCAAGAATTTGTTAAAGTTCTCCTCATCCTTCCCCTTCTTTAGCTTTTGGGGAAAAGGAACCAGTGGTATAACAAGAGTAGTAACCACCTCATTCTTCTTAGGTTGCTCCACTTGCACGCTTGGCTCCTTGTCATCCTCCTTATGTGGTGCCAAGTCTCCCTCTCTGTCACCTTGCTTTATTGTATATGATTCATCTAACGCCTTGCCACTCCTCAATTGAATAGCCATCACCGTCTTCTTAGGATTCACAACCGTATTGCTAGCAAAGCACCTTGAGGTCTTTCCTGTAATTGCTTAGCTAGTTGTCCAACTTGTCGCTCAAGATTTTGAATGGTGACTCCTTGTTGCTTCACAATAATGTCTTGATTCACCATATATTTAAGAGCCATATCTTTAAAAGAAGGCTTGGCTGGTTGTTGAGGCGGTTGTTGCACTTGTTGTTGAGGCAACACTTATTAATGTAGAGGTTGATATGGTGGCCTTGGTAAGAATCTAGGAGCTCCTTATCAAGGTTGACTAGGTTGATTTGAATCCTTCCAAGCAAAGTTGGGGTGGTTGCGCCATCCTGGATTATAGGTATTGGAATACGGATCATTCCTAGGTTGACGGTTCCTATAATTGCCCACATAGTTTGCCTCCTCTCCATCGTGATTTCCATAATAAGTGCAATTAGTAGATGCATGCCCAAGTTGACCACAGAAGTAGTAAGCTTCATTTGTAGGAGGATTAGATTGATTTGGCTCTCTAGCCAACAACATTTTCACATGCTTAGTGAGATCAGCCACATGATTGAGTACTTCAGAAGATGACTGATCACCAGAACGATTCCTTTTATTCCTACCAGCTTTCATTTGCGAGTTAGTAGTGAGCATCTCAAAGATATCCCACATCTCCTCAAAAGTCTTCTCACCCATACCAATACCGACATAATTGTCCATCAAATTCTGCCCATTATCACTCAATCCATCATAAAAGAATGTCACCAAAAGATTACTGGGGTATTGGTGATGTGGACATTGAGTAAGATAGCCTTGGAATCTATCCCAAGCTTCATGGAAAAGTTCACCATCATTTTGGTAGAAAGTGCTGATCTTGGTTCGTAGCTCCGTAGTCTTGCCTTGTGAATAGTATTTAGTGATGAACTTCTTATAGACATCATCCCAAGTCCTCATATAACCTTCAGGTAAGTTCATAAACCAAATTTTGGCTCTATCCTTTAATGCTAAAAGAATGCATCTCATTCGCAGCTCAAGTTCAGGAACACCATTCAAAGGGAAAGTAGTAATGACGCTGCAGAATTCCCTCATAAAAGCTAATGCATCCTCAGATGGTACACCATGGAAGTGTGGAATCATGTTGAATTGAAGAGTCTTCAAATCATAATTCCTTACACCAGTACTCAAAACAATGCATGAAGGAGATGCACTAATAACAGGGCATTGAATATCATAAAGATAGGCCCTATTATCGCCATTCCCTTGTGGTGGAACTCGTGGATGTCCTTATGGTGGAACGAACCCATGTTGCCGCCCATCTTGTTGTGGAGGATGTTGAACATTAACAATGGGACGTAGTGGATCAACAACTACTCCGATGGGTGGATTGGCAGCACCATTAGCACCATTGTTTCCACTATCATTGTTGATAAAGTCCTCATCGTCATCATTGATGTCTTCAACGTGTCCATCAGGGGGGTTTTATGGTAACCCAAATTGTGGATCACCTGGATTCCTTGGTTGACTCATCTTGCACAACTCGACTTCTTCTTCGGTTCCACTAGCTAACTTCTTTCGATGAATTACTGAACGATTAGCTCGACACGTGCGTTCGATCTCAGGATTCAAAGGCTCCAACTCGAATGAATCAAATTTCTTTGATTGATTTCAAGTTATCATGCACTACCTGAAAAATTAACACAAATCCCAAATTCAGCAACTAAAAGTAAAAGAATAAATATACAATACATAATCAAAAAATAACACCCCGTTGTCCTCGGCAACGGCACCAAAAACTTGACAACTCCCGCAAGTGTACGGAATAGTTGTAGTAATACTCAGAGTATGAGGTCGAATCCACAGGGACAATCATGGAAATCTTTCGATAAGAAAGTAAAATGAAAATCCTTGAGTTGATTTTCAAATCATTTTAAAACTAAATCAAACAAAGAAATTAAAAATAAATAAATAACGCAAGAACAAAACAACTAAGATTAAGAAACAATCCATAAAATAATCATTAGAGCTCATGATTTCATCTAGATGGAGCAATTCAATTAACAATGTAAACTCATTCAAGCAAGACTTTCTAAAAGTGTTTTAATCCTCCGTCAAGGTAGAAAAACGTATTTGATTCAATCAACTATGCTAATCCATTGATGCATGCTGATTAAACACTCAAATCCATTAAGCACATCTTAAAATCAAGTTTAGGGTAATTGTCGTGTCCGTATTAACATCTAAACAAGCCCAATTTTCAATTCTGGGTTACAACAATCTATCGATTCAATCATAAACCCTAACAAACATAAATCTAGGTGGCCAATCAAGAAATATGTTGATAAAGCACTTGAAAATTGAATTGAATAAAGAAATAATGAAAAGCTATATCAGAATAGAGATTTAAACATCGTTAATCGAATTACTCCCCTACTAGATTACATCCATTACTCTAGTAGGGGATTAGTTCATAATCATTGTAAAAATCAAATAACAATCCATAAAAATCAATAACAAAACTAAATTAAACATAATAGATACAAACGAAGAAGAACTTAGTCTTAGAAAGAACAAACAAAGCTTGAATCTTCACAAATCTCTTACATATCCACCCTTGATCTTGAGAAAAGTAGTGTTTCTAAGAGTGTTCTTTCCTAAATAATTTAAAATAAATGTGGTGTCACCCCCAAAATAAGTCTAATAGGGTTATATATAATGCATCTCAAAAATACCCAAAAACCCTAAAAAAAATACAAGAATTTTCGTGTTTTACAAAAGCTGGCCGGCTGGGGCATCGTTGCCGGCTAGGTGTAGGCCAGCTGCAGAATTTGGGGGTTTTCTGGGTGCAGCTGGCCAGGTGCCGGCCGGCCCCAAAAAAGTTGTCTGTTTCTTCTCAAATTTCACCAGAATTGACCAGGGGCCGGCCATGAGAAATTTTTGAATTTTCATGACCGTTTTGACTTTGAATTCACTCCAATTCAACTCTATATGATCCTAACACTGAAAAATAATAAAATATGAACAAATAAGTGTGAAATCAACTCAATTAGTGAAGAATTTGAACTTAAAAGCAACGAATAAACAACAATAACAACCGGTTATCAATGATTATATCTAGAAGTTCTCTCAACACACCATAGTGATCAGCATCATGTCCCAAGCAAACACAATACTTACAATACCTCCATGCATTAGGTTCTTGTTGCAATGTTAAGCTAGGGGATCTTGAAACTTTGGGAATGAGTAGCCTTTTCTCATACAGATAGTTAAAATTATCTGACAACAAACGGCTCAAATCAATTACTGGAACATCCTGTGGAATCTCAGGGACTGTCTCCCCTGTCTTTAGGAGGAAGAAATACTTGAAACGATCTCTAAGCAATCTGGCATCATTTTGAACCTTGAAAGCCAGTGCATGGTACCATGTTAAAGCGGTTCCTTCTAAGGATAAAGGAAACACTCTCAGTGCTTGTGTTGGTGTAAAAAGCATTACCTCCAAGATGAAGTCAAATTGCATGATGTGAAGTCTCGAGTTTGAAGTGCCATTGAACCTCTCTATAGGGGGCATCTCAAAATCAAGTGGAAGTGATTCTCCTAACAGTGGTGGCATCATCTTTTCACTCTTTTGCCTTTCTTATTGTAGAGCTTTTTGAATTTCAGTCTGAACCAGGTTCCAGATTACTTGAAAGTGCATGTTGTTCAGGGCCTTCCTAGGGGGATTCATGATGCTGCAAAATAAGGGGTTAGCATGCTATACTATGCATGCAAGGGTGCATGAATGCATGGAGCAACCAATACAAGTAACAAATGTTAGTCAATCACACTTACTACCAAGTGGTAGACCTTCCAACCTTATTTCTCCCACACACGTGTTCACTTGGCAATTCAAGATTCCTAGGAATTGGGTTTGGGCCTTCGCATCAACAGGGGATGCTCTTGCCGACGTAGCATGCGCGTTTGCATAGCAAAAGCTCTCAACATCCAAACCAAATAATAAGTCATCATTATGTCCCTATTCCATGTCTTTGCTCTTGACGAGTCCTTGATGTTTCCCATATTCTAGGGTCATCTTAGCATCAATCAGGTACAATTAGATCGACGCACCAATGTCCCTTAAACACAGGTAATAGTCAAAGGTCACTCTTCTCAAACCCTTACTGATCGCATGCTGTATGGCCGCATTATTCAGGTACATTTAGACTAACACTTGACACTCCCATAGGTAGCAATCAGAGGTTTAATTCAAGAACAATAACACTAGACTAGGTCAAAATAATGGCTTTATGGCATCATATAAGCAAACAACATTTGGTAACTCCTAGTGGAAATTGCTAAGGTCATTACATGGCTTCAGTCAGTTCAGTCTACAAGAGGTTCCTGTAACATCCTCCTAATTAATTACACGCATTAATGTTTAATTGACATCATTAGTATATTTAATTTTGTTAATTATAGATCATTAATTTATTCAATGTGCATGAGGGGTATAATTGTTGATAATAATAGTTGTGAGGATGTTTTTATGGTAGTATTTGATTGTTTGGGGGTGAATTTGTAAGTTTTCTTAATTATGGATTAAAAGTCAATGATTACTTTTTTGTTAACCAATAAGAATAATTCAAAACATTTTAATAAAAGAAAAATGAAATTAAAGGGATAAGAAGGGTCTTATTTGGTGGAGTTAGTGGGTTTTGTAGAGATTTGGGTGGAGAGGAAGAAGAAGAGGAA
>CANYLF011604081.1:0-10088 GCA_948193215.1 Bocquillonia castaneifolia | reverse complement strand
GTTTGCTGTTGTTGCATCTATTCCTTTCCACTTGTTGAGTTACTGATTCTCTTTTATTTAATTATTAATTTTATTGTGTATAGGCCATGCTTGTGCATCCAGATAAAAATATGGGAAGTCCTTTGGCGAGTGAATCATTTAAAAAAATTCAATGTGCTTATGAGGCAAGTATCCAAAGGCAGTAAGAATTTCTCTATTTCTGTCATGCGTACTTGCATTTGCAAATGGGTTGCCTTACTAATTCTTCTGTGTAAGAAATAAAAGTCAAAAAGAACTGGACCAAGGATGTCATGAGTTCTGTTGCTTTGAATTTGACTGATTACAATGGTATGATTTACAGGTTCTTTCTGATTCAACAAAAAGGAGGGACTATGATGAGCAATTGAGGAAGGAAGAATCCAAGACGAAGAGTGTTTGCCAAAAGTCTCAGGCTGCTGCTCATCAGGTAATCTTACATGTTATTGTTTGTCAGAAATTTCTCCAGCACTACGGTCATTTTGTTTAGAGTGTGGATGTGTAGTTTTTTGTTTGGCATGACATTATGGCAAAAGTGAAGCAATCAAACTGCCATATGGATGTGGGAAAACTTTGAATACTAATGGACCAATTATTTTAATGTTTCTTATGTATAAAAAGAATTGATGCAGCTATAATGTTAGATTTATGTATTAGCTTGAGGATTTCTGGGCGAGCAATTCGAGTAGTGCTGGGACCTTACTATTCTGAAACTAGAAAATTGCTCTGAACATGTGTGTCAATCTTTATCTTCTCGTCTTATTGATTCATTGATGACTATAAGCATCTATGGACATGCATGGTGATTTATGATACCCCAATCACCAGGGTTATGCACTCCACATACAAACTCAACTCAACTAAGCCTTAATCCCAAGTTTATTCGGGGTTGGCTTGTACTCCAAATACAAACAAAATATAAATCTCTCGTAATTTCTCCACAAAATGAGAATGACGAGTTTGTTTGTGGGAGCTAAACCAGAGTTCAGCTTTATTCTTCTGGTTATATTTCTTATATCTGCATGTTCTGTGAGATTCTTGAGTCATGTAATTTCACAATTGACCGTTATTAATATATCAATTTATTTATTATTACACCTTAGGCACACAGAGGGTTTCATTTAGAGATGCAGGCTCTCTTTATTCGTTTAATTTGATTACAATTCATACAATTTTTTGAGAGAACTTCTTAACCATTTTTCTTGCCAAATGTTCATACAAATTTTACATTGTACTTAAAAGGACATATCTTACTAGTTTAGGGGTTTACGATGGCGACCATGGATAAAAGAATCTGTTTTTTTTTTTTTTGCGACTCAGGCCAATGTTTTTAAAAGTGGCAATAATATCTTCTTCACTCTAGATCAGGAATTGCTTGGATTATATGCTAGCACGGAGGCAGTTTTCAACAAAACTGATAGCCCTTGTTGAGAGGGTCAAGATATTAGCAATATTCTTAGAAAGTCTTCTTATTAAGAAACTTTCTGACTTCTATTTAGTCCTTCTTTGACGACAAAAGTTTCATCCTAGTCCTTGTATAATTTTTTGAAGAGATTCCTCAGATCTCAGATCCCTGAGTAAAGCATTGACTTTGATAATGTGGTTGAGTGAGAGTTTTGTGAACCCAATTTTGGATAGCTCAAATGAGGCGGCCTCATTTTGCTAGAGATGCCTTCAATTTGGACAAAAGTGGTTATTAGGTTTGGCAAAGGATGCTTCTGTTCACATTGGTGTTGAAAGATGCAACATGCTTCATGACCTGAAGAGGATTTTTTCCTTGTTGCCCTTCAGAGGGACATCTTACACAGAATACACATGAAGAAGATTGAGCTTATGAATGTTTGATTGAGCTTATTATGATGTTTGGTTTTTCCATGTAGCAATGTTTTAAGTTTTTGGTTAACTTGTCATGTGTGGCTGGTTTTGGAGGGCAATATTGACATAAAAATTTAAGCTTATTGGTGAAGATTCAATAATTGATTATATACCTGCATAATAAATCTGTATATGAGGGTCTTCTTGGTTTGCAATCTGAACAAGTACTAGCCATCACATCTTTGTGTTGATATATAATTAAATTATATTGGGACTGGACTTCTAGCTTTGGTCCTCTTGGTCAAGCATCATAGTAATAAGCCTCTCAGATAAGGGCTCGAGAGTACTTTAATTTTGGTGCTCTTCTATCTTTGGCCAGTATATTCATCTACTGGTTAAATTTATTACTGCTTTGGACAGTGTAGTTCAAATAATACAAGAACTTTAAAGGTAAATTAGCTGGTAGCAGAGTAAAATAATCGAATAGAGTTGAAGAACTCAGTAAAATGTGGTTGGGGAAAGTTAGAATTCCAGCAACATAAGCTGGAGTAGGGATGGCAATGTGTTGGGTAATTTAGGGTACCCGCCCCAACCCGATCTTAATACTTGGGTATGGGTACTATCTTATAGGGTTTGGGATAGATCTTGGTATAAAAATTACTACCCATGTGGGTTTGGGTAGTGTACGGGTTCACAGAGATGATACCAGATACCCAAACCCTATTATATATTAGTAATAATATAAGTCATTATATATACATATAACTTTATATCTAATTATTTAGTTGGATTCCATTGATATCTATTTTAAAAATATTTAACATTGTTGGATTTTTTTGAAACAATAGTATATTATTTTTGACATTGATTTTGTATAATAAGTTATTTTTTGAAAAATTTTTTAATTGAGTGAGTTTAAACGGGTATGGGTAATTAATGGGTAATTGTTATAGGGTTTGGGATGGGTATGGGTATTAGGATGTTAATTTTAATTGGGTTTGGGACGGGTATGGGTACTTAAAAAATTAATGGGTTAAGGAATGGGTATTACATTTTTCACAGGTACCCTACCTGTTGCCATTCCTAAGCTGGAGGATTCTTGATGCTTCAACACTCACAGTTCTGCTTCCCCCTTTGGAACCGAAGGGATGTTTTCTTCTTTTATCCCTATACAAACATCTTCTTTTATCCCTATACAGAAATTATTTGGAGAGCTTTATTCGAACTAGAGAACATTGGCTTTCATTATTTTGTAGTTATTTTCTTAGTCTGTAATTTCTAGAGTTTTAGGCCATTTTAGAATTTTAGTATTTCTTTTTCCTGTTTTTGGATAGTCTAAAGATATTATTTTCATTTTTCATATTCAAGAATAAAGTCCTATAAAGTTGATTGATCAAGTAAATATGAATTTTCAGAGTAAGTTCTGTCCTTTTGTTTACTTCTATGGCCTGAAATTGTGGAATTATACATCAAGTTTTACATGTTGGTGAATGTCTTTATCTGTGTGGTTTCTCAATAGCTTCCTTCACCAGCTGTTTCTGCAGCCCTCCCCCACCATCTCTGTGGGTGGGTGGGGGGGAGTGGGGTGGGTTTATACAGGCATGGAACCAGCTTGTGAGGTGTATTGAACAGTTTGTCATTTGTTATGATTAAGCTTCAATGCCAAACATTGCTCGTCTTAAATTTGTCTAAGGATTTGGTTGAGAAAAATGCAAATTATGAGACCCCGATCAGTATTTAAACTAGGATAATTAAATAACATGCAATGCAAAATGGGAAAGCAGGATAACTATTGATCTCAGTGTGAGGCTATGTCTTTGTAACTGGTCTTTTGACTGAGACAAACAGAACATGTTTTTTTTTTTTTTTTTGTCAATTCATGTTTGTTTTAGCTAATCTCACTAAAGCTGAAAGATGAAATTAATAAAAATATCTTGTGACCATATTTCTTTTGTAAGCAGAGCAACCACGATTATTGTGCCGAGGAGTCAAGACGTATACAGTGCACAAAATGTGGTAATTCACATATATGGGTGTGTACAAACAGGAGTAAAGCAAAAGCCAGATGGTGTCAAGTCAGTCCCCTAGCCAGTTGAACTTTCTATTTTCCTCTGGTTAACTCAATTCAATTTTCTTATTTTGTTGGACACTTTTGGCTTCAGGATTGCTGTCAATATCATCAAGCTAAAGATGGAGATGGATGGGTTGAATACAAAGGCTCATTGGTATTTGATAGACCTCAAAAGGTATGCCTCTCTTCGTGAATTCATTCTATCTGCAATTGTTGTGACTTCAGGTTGGATTTCATGTTGTCTAAAACATTATATTCGATTAATGGAACTACTTTTATTATTGGTCTTGACACTCTGTATGTCCAAAGTGTGTGTCCAAAGTTGAACACTTATATTGGTCTTTGAAAAGACAGCAAAGTTATTTTTTTTTTCTATTCAGGTAAACTATAGGAACCCTCCTCAAGTTTGAATAAATTCATTAGTCAGTCCGATTTTTCCTTCAAAACCAAATTAAGAGATCCACTAGTTTTGGTTCAATTCACTTAAGTCTTGTCAGATAAATGCTCCGTTTGTATCATTACTCGGCTGTCTTCAAATAATTATATATATTGTACTTTGAACATGTAAACCAGAAAACACCTCGAAAGCATTAAAACTAGAAATAAGACCACTACGACTAATCCATTGTTACCTTAAAAAGTTAAAAGAATGATGGGAAAAAATCTCAGTGTAAAGAAATTTCAAATTGCAAACCAATACATTTTACTAGTGAACTCATTGTCATGACTAGTGATCAAGGTGAGTAACAATATTTGTAATAGGAAATTACTTTTTGATAGAGGAAAACATGTGGAAATAACCAATGAGAGCAAGAAAGAAGGTAAATGTAAAACCTTGAGGACCATTTACTAGGCGGTGTTGAGTAGTGAATTTTTTGTAAGCTTCAAGGGGGTTTTCTTGGTTTCTTTGTACTGTACTTTAGGCTTAAGAGTGTTTTTCAAGCATGCAGGATGATCAGAATTTTTTCTCTCTTATTATGGGAGAGGGTGATAGCTTAGACTCTACATACTCTGAAGATTGTGATTGTGATGTCTGTCAATAGGAAAAAGAAAGAACAACATGGTGTCTTCTAGGGTTGAAATGTATTTGTCATTTTTGTTTCGCCTTTATAGGTGATTGGCTCCCACCAAAATGAGGAAAAAGAACACTAGTAGATGGTTGATAGTTTACCAAAAGATACATTCTTGGTTTGAAAAGGGCACATTAGTTATAAAGCTAGCTAAAAGGCTAGTTTCTGGGAGCATCTAAAGCTACTGATCACAAGAAGTTATACCTATTTATGTTCTTCAAATTGCGCACCAGCTAAGATTTGTGTCTGGCAGTAATCTGGTCTGTATAAATCTCTCTTTTCCACACTTATGCATGTAAAATCATAGCAAACTAATGGCTATACAGTTTTTTGATCTTGGATTAAACACTCTTTAACTCAATTTGCAACTGAGCATTGCTCTCATGCCTTTTGTTTTGTTGATAAATAAATGCACGGAACTAACATATTGTAGATAAAGTGAAGGGCACCATTAGAATCTGTCCAAAATGGTATTCAGGAAGAGAAAATGAATTCATTGCTTAAACATGGTTATACAGCCCCTATCTATTGTATTGACAGAGTATAACAGCTTTACATGAGAGAGGAAAAAAAAAAATACATACAATAATATGTACACATAAATCTAGGACTAAAATAAGAAAACAGATGCTGAAAATCAGTCCTTAAAATCAGAAAATGAATCCCACATATATTTGAAATTTTATCAATATTTTAGGATTAATTTCAGGAATCTTACTGAATAATTGCTATGCGTTATTTTCATGAATTTTATCTTTTATCCTTGACTTAAGTATCTATTTGCCCTTGAACTTGCAGCTCATGGTCAATTAGCCTTTGGGCTTGTTAATTTTGGTCAATTCACCATAATTTTACATGTTAACAAGCATATGTCCTATATGTTTAAGAGGTTAATTAACCAAAACTAGGGTTAATCGATTAAAATTAACAAGTTTAGGGGCTAATTGATGATAAAGTTAATTTTGAGCTAATTTACCATGAGTTGTAAATTCACGGGGCAAGTTGATACTCAGGTCTTTTATCCTCAATGATGTTTTCAAAATTTCTGTCATTATCGTTTGGAATACAAAATTCAGACAGCTGTGAGGTTAACCACTGTGAAGGCAAGTTCATTTTCTCAGTAGCTGAAAGAATCGTCCTCCATGCTTAATCTTTTTGTTTCATCTCCGGATCATTGTGTAAATATGAGCATTGCTTGATTGAATAATTATGATGGACTAATTGTGATGTCAATTTTGTTTGAATTTATGATAATGATGTATCTTTGTGTTTGTGTGTAATGCTTGGTGCTTTTGTTTCTGTTTCTTCAGATGGAAATACCACGTGCTTTTGTTTGTGCTGAAAGCAAAATCTTTGATGTATCAGAATGGGCTATTTGTCAGGTCAGTGCTTCTCCTTTTTTGGGGTCTTGATGTATGAGGTTCATGTTAGCTGCCAGGAGGTTAATTTTGATTACTTTGTGCTTTTATGTGTATGGTAATGATTTTGGAATTTTTCTAAAACATAAGCAGGTAAATGGTAGACACCTGAATATAAGCTTTTAATGTTTTAATAATCCCATTATTTATGCTATGATTCATTTATGCATAAAGGTAATGCAATTTTATTGTTCTGGAAATTTCTCGTCGAAGGCTTATAAATAATTGAGAAGTGTAAATAAAGGCATTTTCTATTACTAGTTGATAGGGTTGTCACTCAAAAGAGTAAAATCAGCACATATGGTCCAACTAATGTTATGTTGTTAAAGCTGAAAATTTTTTAAGGCCCTTTCTCAGACTTTCCTAGTGTTGTTAATTTGGATTAAGGTTCACTAGTATTTACATGATTTTGTAGAGGCAGATGGGGAAACTGCTGTCTAGAATTCCTTGTGGGTGTACAGTCTCCGAGTTATCTAGTCTTTAGCATATGGAATTTTGTACGCGAAATCTTATAGAATTATTACTTTTTGCAGGGAATGGCTTGCAGGCCTAATACTCACAGGCCTAGCTTCCATGTAAACATGGTTGGCCTCGAGAAGACGCAACGATCCAACTCAAGCAGATATCCCTGGGATTTGGATGCTGAGATGATGGACGAGGACGAAGAGGAATTTGAGTTGTGGCTTCAGCAAGCATTGGCTTCTGGCCTGTTCTGTGAGACCTCCTCGCGGAGAAAGAGCTGGAGTCCATTCAAATTGCATCAAAAGAAAGGGAAGAAGCAATGGCGAAGATCATCAACTTGAATGATTGGAAGGAAGAGTGGAGCAGGATCAGAAATTTTCACGGGCCATCCCGGCGGTTAAATTGAAACCATGCTTTAGGGGGAAATTGATCAGCAACAAGATCTTTCATTGCTTCTGCAGAATGTGACCTGACAATCCCAGCATAAAGCTGTTTGCTTGCAGGTGAGCTGTATTTGGGAACACAGGTGAATGCTTCACCAGCATTTCAGGGCATTTTTGAGCTTAACAGCGGATTACAACCTATAATGTTCTTCTGCTCCCCTACCCCATCCTACCAAATGGAACAAGAAGGGAAAAAGAAGAGGAAAGAAGAAGGAAAAAGGAAAAAGAATGTAGGCTTGTGCACTTTGTGGGTGCATTCATTTCCCATGTTCTGTACATATTCTTTCTAAATAAAATTAAAATTTCTTAATTTGCTAAAGCCACTTTAGTTATTTCTTTTATTAAGAGTCGAACACTTCTAATTTATCTTAGTTTCAATATAATTTAGGCATAATTGTATATTTGATGTTTCTGCTTTTTAAAATTCTCTATATTGGTGTCCTGATAATTTTTATTTTTTAAAAAATTTAAGTGACATGTAAATTCCTTTTCAACTTGATATATTTAACCATCCAATAAAAATTCCAAATGGATTACAGAACAGTCCATAAACATTTTAAAAGCTTTCAATTAAACTAAAATTGTTAATAAATTCCATATTTTTTAAATATTTTATTTGTTTCATATTATTTGTCCTCAAATTAATTTTATAAAATATTAAAATTACATTCAAAAAAAATTTTAAGATGATAATATTTTGTTTAATTATGTATTATTAACAGATATATAAACAAAAAAATTTTGGTAATAAGGTTATACAAACAAGAAGTTCATTCATATTTAAAAATAAAAATTGTTAAGAATATGTAATAAGTTAAAATTATTACATATACCAATCAGTCTAAAATTTTTATATTTATCAATGTATATGAATTAAAGAAGAAATGTTATTTGATTGTTTAAATAAAATTATTCAATTTTATAAAAAATATATGTTTATCAATAAATATAATGATACTTTAATTAAGAATAATGCTATATGTCTCTAGTTGAGTTATAATTAATGTGTCTCAATTACCATCCAGTATTATCCTTTAATTAATTAACTTATATAATATCTAGCTAATTGATAATATATAATTAAATAAAATATAATTATTTTTAAATTCATTATTATATGATATATTATATGAGTTCATAAAATTAAGTTAGAACTAGTTAATTTAGAAATAAATATATTTTTAAAAATAATTATTATATATATATACCTAAAAAAAATTATTATATATATATATATATTGTCAAAAAATTATCATATTTTTTTTAAAAAAAAATCTGAGAAACAAGGCTATTAATTGTGCTTTTATGACATTGCTATTTCAAACAGAATCATATTTTTTTTATAAGTCTACAATTGTTTTTAAAAATATAACGGGTAATTAGTTTTCACCATGTGTTTTACCCTAATAATATACTGATGCTCCTCACATTTGAAAAATATACTTTTTATCTCCTATATTTTATATTTCAAGTCTGACTCTCAACAATAAATAATACTTAAAAGGTGCCTTATACAGTAATTTAATTTCTTATAAAGTAAATCTTACTTACTAGTATATATATATTATTGGTGAATGAAAATACAATATTTGTTATCTAAATTCTAAATGGTAAAAAAAATATAAAATAACAAAAAAATGGAAATAACGCAGAACTTTTCTGCTTAAAATCGTAGTCAACCGAACTATCTCGTTACCTTCCAAAAAAAGAAAAATTTGAAATGAAAGCTTTTGGTCAATATTTCCACATTACTGAAGCAAAGGTGATCATCATTTCGAACCTGTGTTTTTTAGAAGTTGACCTGATGAGTTTAACGAAAATGGAAGATGAAATGGGAATACAGGAGGCTGCATCACAGTGCACAAAGAATATGGAACACTTGATCAGCCTCCTCCTCATGTCTCACCAATCTGATCAGCTCGATTTTGCGGTTTCAAAGTTTAAAGAAGTCATCTTTTTCCTTAATCAAATCACTAATCATGCTCGGTTTGCTCGTGGTCCGGTTCAATCTTCCTTTCCTTTATCATCTCCGTCCGCATCATTTGGTTCTAATTTCGGTTCCGGTTCCGGTTCTTGCCCTTGGAGTATTAACCTAAACCGTAGCATTACTTGGGAACACAGTTTTGAAGCCAGAGAATTTTATCAAGAAAAGCATCTTAAGATCGAAGAGGAGCGTGCTTTAATTAAAGAAGCGATCGGAAAGGAGCGTGCTTTTATTAAAGAAGTGATCGGAGAGGAGTGTAATGATGGTGATCAGGCGACGGTAAAGAGATCAGAGGAAGTGAGCGAATCGAAGATAAAATTGAGTGAGGTAGAAGAGAAGACTACATTGTCTCTTCAAGAGTCCTCCAATGGGCTCCAACATGATTTAATACCTCATGCCATTAAAAGGTATGCAAGTAGTTTTTATTTATCGCGTATTCTTATAGTTCATATGAAATTTTTTAAAATTTATAATTCATGTATAAATAAAATTTATTTGTTATTTTATTTTACTAAAATTTTCAATGATTATTAATCGAATGAAGTAAATAATTTTAGAAAATTTTATTCTAGAAATAAATCAACAAATTAAAATATTTTCAATTTTGATATTAAAATTATATATATTTTTTTTCTTTTTATGTGGAGTCTCTGGAGATATGATTGTCTATTGTTTTCTTTTTCAAAAGATGCTATTCATACACACATCTAGGCTCACAATAGCAAAGTTTACTATTTATATTCATAATAATAATGGAAAATAATTATTCACTACTTATATCTTTAATCATTTCAGGAAAAGGAGGATTAA
>CANYLF011603981.1:0-22723 GCA_948193215.1 Bocquillonia castaneifolia | reverse complement strand
TTCATCTTTTTATAGCTATTGATCTTAGTTCATCTATAACTAAGGGTAGTAGTTCCGCAATCAATTGCAAACATTCAAGTTAGATTCTTGGGCGACGAATTCGAACTTATTGGTTTGGGTGATTCCTATGCTTTGGAGTTGATCAAATCAGTTTGCTTTCTAGCTTCGATTCCGATTTGTGTTTGAACGTATCTATCGAGTTCGAGTTTGTATCACTTGAGGAACGAGCTATTTCAAAAAGAAAAAGACAGAGAGAAGCTATATGGCATCCGCAATCTCATGTGAGATGGACAATGCTGGGAGATAACAATACTAATTATTTTCATTATATCACTTCTTCTAATTTTAGGTTTAATAGGATAACTAAAGTAGAAAATAATCCCGGAGTTCATGTTGATCCCATGAAAGTCAGAGATGCAGTTCTAGATTTTTATTCCAACCTTTTCTGAGGAAAACTGGAAGTTCCTTTTCACTTTGAAGGATTCAGTTTCTCTCATCTTTCAGCTGATGATAGTTCCCTTCTCACAATGCCCTTCTCAGAATTGGAAACATGGAATGCAGTTAAATCTTGTGGTCCTAATAAGGCTCTAGGTCCGGATGGTTTTAACTTCTTTTTTTATAGGAGAGCCTGGCCTTTTATGAAGCAGGAAATTATGCAAGTTCTTCAAAATTTTCATCAATTTAGCACTCTCCCAAGCATCTTCAAGTTGTCTTACACTGTCTTAGTGCCAAGGAGTGTTGGGTCGACAAACTTGAAGAACTACTGACCTACTAGCCTCATTTATGGATTTTACAAAATCCTTTCTAAGATTCTCTCATTCAGAATAAGGAAGATTTTGCCTTCTATTATCTCAGACAGTCAGTTCACTTTGATCAAGGGTAGGAGTATTCATGACTGTTCTTTTGCAGCTTCTGAGTCGGTTCATAATCTTCACCAATCACATAAGCTTACTTTCTTGTTGAAGTTAGATTTATACAAGGCTTTCGATAATTTCTCTTGGCACTACCTAATCTTGGTTATAAGGCAAATGAATTATTCAGAGACTTGGATCAATTGGATGATTAATTGTTGGAAAGGTTCTTTAACTTCCTTTATTGTTAATGGCTCCCTAACTAAGGCTATTGTCCTTCACAAGGGTGTGAAGCAAGGAGACCCAATGTCCCCCTTTTTATTTGTCATTGTAGTTAAAGGTCTGAAGCAAATTCTTAATAGAGTTATTGAGGATGGCTTCATAAAAGGTATCCAAATTGCTGAAAATTTCTCTCCCTTATTAGTTTTACAATTTGCAGATACATTGTGTTTTTTACCGGCGAAGGAGGAAGTTGTGATTAGTTATCTTAGAATGTTGAGATGTTTCGAGCTTATTTCAGGCTTGAAAATTAACTATGAAAAAAGTTCTCTCATAGAAGTTGGTGTTCAGGAAGCTTTTACTCAACACTGTGCCTCTCTTCTTAAGTGTAAAATGAATTCCTTGCCCATTACTTATCTTGGAGTTCCACTTTGTTATAAGGCTCTAACTATCAAGCAATGGGAACCCCTTATAAGTAAGTTCCAATCTAAACTTGCCTTACGGAAAGGCTCATATTTGTCTTATGCAGAAAGGCTTGTTCTTGTTAAGTTGATTCGCTGTAGCTTGCCCATTTACTTAATGAGTTTGTTCAAGATGCCGATATCCATCTTTAAGAAAATTGAGAGCTATATGAGGAGCTTCTTATGGAAAGGTGATCCGAATACTAGGGCTTTTTGCAAAGTATCTTGGGAAACTATTTACAATTCTTATGATCATGGGGGTCTCAAGATTTGCTCTCTTAAGCTAACAAATGTCAGCCTTCTTATCAAATGGATATGGAAAATTAGAGTAGGTGATCCATCCTCATTATGTCATGTGATTACATCTAACTTAGCAAAGATTCACTCTTGGCAAGATATTTAACATGCAAGCAGCAAATTCCTGTCTTCAATTTGGCATGGTATACAACAACTGTGTTGTTTTGAGCTGAGACACTATGATTTTTTCCTTGCTTCTTTAGATATCACTATCGGTAATGGAGACTCTACAGACTTTTGGCACGGTAAATGGTTAACCAATAGCCCCCCCTCCATCTCAGATTCGTGAGACTCTATCAGTTTGCAGTAGCTCCAAACATTTTGGTATCCATTACTATTGGTCATTTTTTAACAGCCTCCACTCATCCAGCTTGGAGACATTGACTTAGGCAAGACTGCATGGATTATCTTCGTCATCTGCAGGTTATGGTCCAGGGTGTCGTCCTCTCCACCAATGATGACAAAATCTGATGGAAACTTGACAGAACTGCTATCTTCTCTTGCAGCAGTTTTGTAACTGGTATTCAGGCCTCCTCTTAGTCTTCCATGTATTCAGAGTCTTTTATGTTATGCAGGAAATCAATTGCTCTTCCAAAGATTAAGTTTACTATATGGAATTCCCTGAATTCTTCTCTCCCTACTAAGCATTTCCTAAACATCATATTACAACATCCAATAGGAGAAGGCACTTGTGTTTTTTATGATATGTATGAGACTCAAGAACATATACTCATCCACTGTAAATTTGCCAAAACTGTTTGGACTGCCCTCTTTAGGTGGACTAGTGTTAACTTTATTCTCCTAAATCATATAGCAGATTTCTTTTTCCAATGGACCTCTATTTTCAAAGGTTCACTTCAAAAGTCCTTCATCACTTCTCTTTGGATGATACTAGTGTTCCCGCCTTTTTTTAGGACTAGTGGATCTAGTACTGGAACTAGTCCTGGAACAGATCTACTTTAATTATACGATTTGCTTTGGGCATGCCAAAGAGTATAGGTCTCCTAATCGATATACCTAACTTGTTAAATGTTTTGTGGGTGTGGATCTGCTAAGAAAGTATCCCACAAATGCCACTAAAAACTCAATGTGAAAACAATGAAGGTGCAGATCTAAAAATGTGAGCAATTACTGGCAGAACTGGCAGAAATTGCAATAGAAAAGAAAAGGAAGGTTTGTGATGATTTTTAAATCTTTTAACTAAAGAACTAGTGTGCATGACTAAATTGATGAATTGAAAGTTAAAAAAGACTAAATGTAAAGGAAATTGATTTGCTAATAAAAAGGAATAAACTTAAATGAAATTAGAAGGGTTTATAACAGTAAAATTGAACTGGATACAAAGAAATTAAAATGATATTGACAACAGACTCTAAATAAAGCAAAGCTAAGTTAAGCTAAATTGATTTCCATTGAATTGTAGTTGTTATAGTTGTTGTAGTTTGATTGTTGAATTGTCGGTTCCTTCTCTCAACTCCCTTCATCCCTTTTTATACTTGACGAGGATTTCTCCCTGTTATGGAGTAGTTCCTTGGCAGAATCGACTAGAAACATAGCCATTACCACCATATACATGCTACCATGGAACTCGGATGCATTACAAGTCTCACTTGCCCATTCATAGTTACCATTAATTATCTTGGCTTATTGTTACCCGTTCCTCCCATATTTCAGCCTTCTTGTTACTCGCGGATTTCTGTTCACCAGCCATTTGAACTCTTCCATTCGCATTATGTATAGAAATCTCCCCCTTTCTCGCTACTCATTGATCATGGAAATCCTTTCCAGAATCTTCTCCTACCATGCTTACTTCCCTTAAAAATAAGGCCTATTCTTGCTTAAACACGATCTCTTATTACCATGCTGGAACACATGGATGTAGCTGTCTTCTCTGCCCTTTACTATTTTGGTGTCTTTTTGCCTCTTATTGACGTGTCAAGGCGTTAGACAACCTCTACTACTGCCTTCCTTCATATAATTGTCTCGCAACCAGATCTTCTCTTTTCCTTTCTCTCGGTCTATCACAATATGATGCTCTTTCACACTAGTTCATGCCAAGATCTAGACCGTCCTTTTATCTAATACTCAAAGACTTACGGCTTTCACTACATCAATCTCAAACGTCTTTCTGTTAGTCAGGTCTGGTCTACTATAATGAACATTTTCATCAATTTGAGAACAACAGACCTAATCCCTTTGTTGGCCCTTTTTACCTCCTATCAGGCCTAATTAAGTTTTGCTCCTTCAGACCTTACGTACCAGGTCTATTCATATGGCCTTCCTTGGTATTTTCCTTTATTCTATCAGGCCCGCCAATCCTCATGCCTTCCTTTTATTACTAGATCTAGCTCTTATTAGACCCAAATCTTCTATCACAGAGATCTATTAGAGTAACCCCCAATCAACTAAGTATCTTTAGGACTGCATCTGTCTACCTTGGAATACCAATCCAACCGGACCTAGCCTTACAACGGGCTAAACTATTTTGGGTACAAACAATTGCCCCCCTGCATATATACTTTTACTCTCTAGAGTTGAAGTTATTTTCATATCAAATGGCCTCACAAAAAGGAGCTTCTCTATCATTTTCAACATCATAGGGTAAAGGCCAGGCCTCTATTGAAAACGATGAGTTTTGGCTTAATCGGGTTATCTTGTATCCCTAAACCAATGAAGACTGGTCCAATAAACAAAAAGATCAAAGGTACCAGCTCTCTCAAAAGGAGTCCGAAATTGAATGAGAGCATTTTGTTAAGCAATTCTACTCAGACTCCAAACCTCCAACAGTAATTTTCGCAATTAATGCTAAGTCTGCTCCTTGTCTAGTAATGGCTTGTCCTTTAATCAACCTAAGTAATAAATGTCCCAGGCATGTTACCAACTCTCCATCAGCTCAACAATCCTTATTCCCTTCTAATTCTCCACTGGATAACGATAAATTAATTACTATTAACCCTAACTCTCTTCAAAATTTTATCTTGTCCATTATCAACAACACTCTAATTCCATCCTCAACTCAAACACGTACTCCTAATCCTATCTTAAGTAACTTACCATCTACTGTTATCTTTGCAACACCCTCTCAATTACAATCTTCAACTAAGTTCACTAGAGCTCTCCATTTTCCTCTGCTACCATTCCCAATCAAACGCTTTCTTCCTCAACCAATTCTCCCTCGCTTCAAAACATTTACTATAGCTACACCCACCAGTTCCCAAGTTTCTCATCCTTCTAGGGGTTTTTCTTCTATGGATCCAGCCGATGCTCTAGAGGACACGAGGACCACTATAATCCCAGGCATCAAAGTGGTAAACCTGCCGCCCTACTTCTCTTACCGGTAAGTTTATACAACTTTTCTTTGGCCTCTTTTCTTTCCCCATGCTTGTGTCTTATACCCTTTATAACTATATTGTATGATCGAAAACCATAATTTTATCTATGCTAACTCCAATGAGAATGAATACCTCTCTGTCGTCGCTGGTTTCAATATAAAGGAATTGCCGACCTGCCTTGTTACGATGCATCCAGCCCTACCAACTTCCTGTTGGAGATCCTTACAACTGCTACTAGATCTTACATCAAACTCTGGCCCTTTACTATTGTACCCTGGGTCCAATGGTGTAAACAAATGAAGGAACACTTTGAAACTGATTGGGAGAGGTTCGATATCACTAAGCTGGTCTACATTACCTGCAATGTACTCCATTATCAGCCAGACTTGATAACATCGAATCTAAAATTTTGAAGCACTTCTAGCAATGCATTCATATTCCCTTTTGGGCACCTTTCCTTCACCTTAAAAGATGTTTTTTACCTCACAAGCTTACTAGTCCTTGGAGAGGAATGTGTCTGTTTAATATCTGAAGAACTTAATGCCAGGCATTCAATCACCATCAAGCATGATTATTATACCTCTTATTCAGCTATTATCGATGAAGCTCTTCGACATGCCGAACCTCCCACCATTGGTGAGTAAGTCCAATTCTTTTGGGTTCTATCCTACCACCAATAGACCTTTTATGGACTTCCTTTCACTTTATGAATACCTTGTGGTTGGCAATGGGAATTTTATGGCTCCAGGTAGTATTTTCTTAGCTAGAGTCTACCAGAACATTAGGAGAATATTCAACAAGGAACCAGTTGACAACCCCTCTATCATGTGCTGGTTTATTCAATCTTGGTTACTCACTTATTTCCCAGAGTTAAGATCTGAGGTTGTCCAGCAGGATGTGAAATTCTTGGCAGAAAAACAGGCTACTTACTAGTGTGATTGGGATTCTGGTAAGATCTACTCCTTCTTTCTGACTTGCCAAGAAAGGACTCATGCCCAGGTTTGTCCCTTTGATCCTTTAAACCACTGCCCTTCTTGGATCAAGACTTTTCCAGATTATCTCCTCCCAGATCTTTACCAACGGCTCCTACTTGCCTATACCAGCTATACCAGCTGCAGGGTATTTGTGATAGGTGGGGATAAGGCTTTTAAAGGCAGTACTTCCAGCATCCCTTTGAGCTTTGAGCCTTATTTCCCCTACCTATTTGCATGGCAATTTGGTTTCAATTGTGCTATTTCTCAGAAAATTCCTGCCTTGAACCTCCCTATAGGTGCTTCTTTGGCTACAGCTGACCCCCGCAAAAATAAAGGCCCTCTAGAACCATTACAAGACTTCAACTTGTAGTATTCATTTGGTTCCCAAGAATTATGTTGATTCTTATGGAACCTGGTGGCAGATGACCTATTCCAAATTGGTGACCCATTTTGTTGACAATCTGGTTAAAGGTATGGAAACTTTGCTTACTTTGACTTGCTACTTTTTGTGTGTCTTGCTCTCTACCTTCACTATCTCATTGTAGAATTTAAAGCCTAGACTGGAGTAGTTCTCCCCATTGCTCCCTCCAAGGCCAGATCTGTTGTATCTACTCCTGCTACCAAAAGGAAAGCACCTGTCAGCTCTTCCAAAATTCAAAAGGGAAAGAGCCCAGAGGTGCGAGCTAAACCTTCCAGGAGTTTAGCCAGAACTATTGTGCCTCCTGGAGCTGCTCCTGCTGTGTCAATTCTGGTGGTGGTAGAAATGGTCGGAGATGAAGATGAAGGTGTTAAAGAAGTGGAAGCAGAGAGTACAGAGAGCGAAGAGAGTTCCTCAGGCGAGGAGGTGGGGACCCATGACTTTCCCCAACATTCTGAGAACATGCCAGGTATGTTTTGTTTACCTCTTTCTCTTTTTTCTTTCTATTATTCTGCTTTTCACCATTAATATACCCCAGATCCAAATCAAGACGAAGATGATGAAATAGTCATCGATCGGCTAGTCACAAAATTAGTCCAGACTACTGAGAGTTCTGGCGTTGCTAAATCTGATCCTGGTCTGCATACTCTTCCCCTAGTTCCTATGCCTGTGTCTAAGGTGTGTTGCTCCTCTTTCTCCTTTTTGCTTTCCATTCTACTACACACCCAATTGACCTTTTTTCCTTTGATGTTAGGTATTTAATTGAGGATCAATACCCTCCAAGATCACTTTGAAGTATGAACTGGATTTTATGGAAGTGTCTCCTAAACCTATTAAAGTTGTTCCCCGTACCGTAGATCCTAAGGAGTTGAAGGAGGTGGTCAATTCTCTGAAATTAAATCTTAAGCAGGAACTGCCCTCTCTTTCTGAGCTCAAAAGAATGCTTTTATTGCTTCTCTTGGATACCTCAGTACCTCCTTCCCTAACTCACCTATTCAGGCTTTGACTAAGCAGGTCGGGGGTCTCTTTAGACTTTGAGCAATTGTAACACAGCATAGACCAATTCTACATCCAAGTTGGTAGCTTCCCTGTAGCAACGAGCTTTATATGATATCAGGAAAGCAGAACTGGAAGAAGTGGGTCAAAAGATGTCCGCCCTCAAGACCAAGTTTGAAGAAAAACAAGCTACAATACAGGATATGCAAAATCAAATCCTCCAACAGCAGGTTGAATAGTAAGTTATTGGCCAAGAAGTTAGTGGATTAGCCACTGAGTATAAAAGTCTTGAAACTGCAGCAGATGCCATCGACAATGGTCTGGTAGCTGAGAAGGAAAATATTGCTCTCTAGAGGCAGGAGGGAAAACAGGCTCGAGATCAGTAGGTGGCCTGTATCATACAGTGGGGGGACCTGCACTCCTTTGACTTTGATGCCCTTTTCCCTTAGAAACAGTTTTCACTCTTTCTCTTGAACAATTCAATGGTCTGTATGCAAGTATTTTGGTAGATGTACTGAATCTTTATTTTCTGCAAGGCTGTAGTTCTGAGGCCTCTTTTTTTTTTACTTGTTTCTACTTATGTGTGACTTAGGTTGTTTTTTTTTTTTATGCATTCTGGCCTGACTTATAGCCGACCTTTTCTAATATCCTGAGTATTATTTTAGTTTCTCACAAGTCTTTACCAACCTTATATTAGTGATTGCCTGGCCCAACCCTTACAGGATTGGCCATATCAAAGAAAAGATCATTTGATAATAAACTTAAAGACAGGATCTGGATCTTTCTAGCTAATGGCTTCGGCCTACTCCTTAGAGGACTGGCCTTGAAGAGAAAATCAAAGGTTAATAAACTTGAAGACATGATTTGGATCTTTCCAGCCAATGGCTTCGGCCTACTCCTTAGAGGACTAGCCTCGAACAACCATTCTCATTAGGTCTTACTGGCAAGTTGTTCATAGCATCCGTCTTTTCTTATCCTTAGAGTAACCAGGATTTTATTTTTTATTTCTTGGCCTGTTAATGGAATATATCTCCTATTATCATATATACGTATTTTTTTATTTGGTTCTCAGTCATTCCAAAAATGGCCATGAGGCCTATTTCTTTATTAACGTGGCCCTCAGGGCTACTAGATTACAATTCTTTCATCACTAAGCAAACTCACACCAATAGTAGAACTATAATCTACAAAATGGCCTTAAGGCCTATTACACTTACAACTTGTAGAGCTCCCACAAATTTGGAAGGTATGGCTTTAGATATTTATTATTAATATATCTTTGGTAGGGTTCTCCTTCCAGGCTTGCTAACCAATGAGAATTTCCCTTTAAAATTTTGTGTATCTTGAATGGTCCTTCCCAATTTGGGGACCACTTACCAAATTCTCTATCCTTCATGCCAGGCAGGAGAATCACTTTCCATACTAGGTCTCCTTCCTGAAAACTTCTCTTCTTCACCTTTTTATTGTACAGCCTGGTTATTCTCTTTTTCTGTGCAATCATATGGTCCAGTGCCTGCAACCTTGTATCTTCTAAGTCTTCTAGTTCCAATAGCATGGTTTCTAAGAACTGATCCGGTGTCAAACCGTGTTGGACTGCCACTCTGAGTGAAGGAACCATAATTTCTAAAGGTAGAACTGCATCGTGACCAAAAGTTAAAGCATAAGGAGTAGTCCCTGTAGTTGTTCTCTTGGAAGTTCTGTATGCCCATAATGTCTTTGATAGAACAATGTGCCAGTCCCTCGAGTTGTCATCCAATATTTTCTCTAGGATGCCAATAATTATCTTATTAGAACCTATCTGTTAGCCTGAGAGTAATGTGGTGTAGAATTTAGCAATTTGATACCATTTACTGCTGCAAAGGCCCGGACTTCTTGATCTTTAAACATGGTTCCCTGATCTATTGTGATAGACTGTGTAATTCCAAATTGATGGATGATCTCTTTTTTGATAAAGTCAATCACATCTCTTTGCTCAACGTTTACCGTAGGGGCTGCTACCACCCACTTGGTGAAGTAATCTATGACCACAATGAGGAAATTGCGTCCTTTGGATGAAGTCAGATGGATTTTTCCTATTAAATCTATAGCCCAACCTCTAAAAGGCCAAGGTTTGATTATAGACTGTAGATCTTTTACTGGCACCCTCTGCAACAGTGGCAGAGCTAGAAATTTCTGGAAGGGGGGCGGGTCAAGTCTTGGTTCAGTAGGGCAAGTCGTGATTCAGTAGGTGAGAGGTGTTGATGAGTGAGAAATAATGAGATACATTGATAATAATTGATTATATACAATACATAAACCAATATTTTAAATAGAATAATATAATATTTTATAAATTAATTATATTTAACATTTAAATATGATATATTTAAAATGTAGAATAGAATTCTAATTAATTAAATTATCATGAATAAAATTAAAAACTAACTTGATTATAGTATAGGAATTAATTAATTATAAATGAACTTTAATTTAGATACATTATTACTCAATTAAAATATCAATTTTAATTAAATAAATCAGACCTATTTTTTTTAAAGGTCTAATATATTAAATATTTATACCTTATTATTATTTAATAGAAGAACAATTTTAACTAGTTATATAAGCCCAAAATTCATTTAGCAAAACCCAAAGAATACATGTTCATACCAAAAGCCTGCATTTTTGTTTTGTGTGCAACCTTACAAGCAGGATTTTGCAAATATCTCTTGAGATCTGTTCACCAATCATTGAGATCTGCTATTTCACAAGTTAACATCTCAACTTGTATTTCTCTTTCCATGATAGATGAGTGGAACCGTTTCAGAACTAATATCAGTTGGTGTGTTAATTCTTCCGACATCTTTAAGCCTGATGCTACTTGTGAAAGTTCATCGGCCTCCCAATTCTGTTGCCTTGGTAAGTGTAAGAATTCCACCATCTCAAATGACTCTAGTAACTGAACTGTTGTGGTAAAATATGGGGTTAGTGCCAAACTAGAGCATCTATACTCTCCCATCACCTGCCTGAGAACTAGTTGGGAATCCTCGATAATGGTTATATTTTTGGCTTCTAACTCCTGCAATATTTCTAAGCCAAATTATCAAGGCCTCATATTTGGCCTGATTGTTAGTGTAATCAAAATCCAAATTGAATGATAAAGTAGATTTAGTCCCGGTGGGAGAAATAATGACCACTCCTACGCCTGCGGACTTTTCAGTACTAGACCCATCAAATTTAAGGGTCTAGGGCTGAATGTCAGTCCCATATACAAGAAATTCCCTCTCCATGACTTCTCCTATCTGTACAGATGTATGATCTGCACAAAAATTAGCTAGGGCCTAGCCCTTAACTGATTTCTGTGGGGAATAGATCAGGTTAAAATCAAACAAACTTAGCAGCCATTTCCTTATATTACCCGATGGGATTGGCTTGTTCAACATGTATTTCATGAGATTTGTTTGAGAAACTACATAAACCCGGTTCCCAAATAAATAGTACCTCAATTTAGTACAAGTAAAATACAAGGCTAGACATAATTTGTTGATAAGAGTGTACGTTACTTTAGTTAGAGTCAATGCTCTACTCAAGTAATATATGGCTTGCTCGTGACCCGACCCATTCTGTTGAGCCAGAAGACATCCAATGGACTCTTCAACTATAGATATGTACATCTCCAAGGGAATACCAGATCTGGAAGGCATCAGAACTGGTGGTTTGGTCAAGTATTCCTTGATCTGTTCAAACGCCACTTGGTGTTGTTCTTCCCATAAGAACTCTCCCTGGTTTTTTTAGTTTCAGAAGGTTTGAGAACTCCTTAGTTTTTCTAGCTAGGTTGGAAATGAACCTCCTTAAGTAATTGACCTGGCCTATGAACCTTTGTAACTCCTTTTTGTTCCTCGGTGGAGCTGCTTCTCTAATTGCCCCTGCCTTGTTTTGATCAACTTCAATCCCTCTTTGATGTACAAAGCAACCCAGGAAGTTCCCTGCCTTCACCCCAAAAGCACATTTAAGTGGATTGAGTTTCAGGTTATGATTCCTCATCCTTTTAAAGGCTTCTCTTAAGTGCTCTAGATGTTCATTAGCCATTTTAGATTTGACCATAATGTCATCAATGTAAACTTCCATTGTCTTCCTTAAGAGATCATGGAAAATTGCATTGATGGCTCTCTGATATGTGGCTTCGGCGTTTCTTAAATCGAATGGCATAATAACCCATTCAAAGGTGCCAATAGATCTAGGGAATCTGAGGACCATCTTGGGGATGTCTTCTTCTGCGATGTAGATCTGGTTATACCTTGAAAAACAATCCATAAAGGACAATAGAGCATGCCTTGCCACATAGTCCACTAATGTATCTGCTATGGGCATTGCATATATATCCTTTGGAGTTGCTTCATTGAGGTCTCTGAAGTCAATACAGACTCTCAATTTCCCATTCTTCTTCACTACTGGTACCACGTTAGCTAACCAATTAGCATACTTTGCATGTCTAATAAACCGTGCTTTGCACAACTTTTCGATTTCTTCCTTAAATTTGAGTTCTACCCCCTTGACATCCGACGCGGTGGTTGGCAGTATGGTTTGAACTCAGGTTTAATAGGCAACCTATGTTCCATCAATTTCTTGATCAAACTAGGTGTCTCAGTATAATTCAATGCAAAGTAGTCCCTGTTATCTCTCAACAAGGTGACCAGTTCACCTTTTAATGGGTCTGCTAGCTCCCCACTTAGGTAAGTGATATCTGGTTGCTCTTCTGTCCCCAAGTTGAGTTTTGTCAAAGGTTTTGGCATCTTTCATTCCATCATTGCATCTTCCAACTTAGGTGGGGCTGGATCTAATTCTTCCATCACAATCTCTTCTTGATCTGGCCCCAGCTATTCTTTGTACATTAATTCTGCCTCCATGGTCTCCCACTCCCCTTCTTCTATGGATTCCTGCTTAATCTTCTCTATCAATTGCTGCAAGTGGCACTTCAAAATTACAGTTGCGGCCACTGCGTATTGCTTGTTGGGGAGACTAATCGTTGAGAAATTCTATGATTGGGGCAGAATGGCCCGGCCTCTTGTAAGGCACGAGAGCAGTAGTTTTAGTCAAGATCTCTACTTGTTTCTTGACCTCCAATTCTTCCTCCTGTACTTCTTCAATGTGGACCTTCTTGGGAAAATGAGATCTGGCCTTTCCTTGGAAATGGATCGGACTGACATCTTGGTCATAGTACCTCGCCTCTACTGCATCTGATGTAGCACGTAATGACTTGTTGTCTGCCCATACTATCTCCACATCATTCCCTTTCCAAAACAATAAGAATTGGTGCAAGGAGGACGGCACACACCAATTGGTGTGAATCCAGTCTCTTCCTAACAAAGCTTAGTAACTGGCAGACGAGTTAACAACAAAGAAAGCTGCTAATATAGTCTGAGATCCCACTGTCAACTCCACTGGTAGAACCCCTATTGTCTTGGTCAATTCTCCGATGAAGGCTCACATTAAGACCTCTATAGAAAAAGGTCTTCCATTTTCTTTCCTAGCTCTATCATCATCCTTACCAGTATGATGTTAACTGCAGAACTGTTGTCAATTAGCACCCTTGATGTTGGTCTTCCATTCAGATTTGCTTTAATATACAAAGGCTTGATATGTTTTGTCAATGGCTCAACAGGCTTGTTAAAGATGACCCTCTTGGGCTTGCCAGGGCTGGTGGCCTGGATAATGACTTGGCTCAGGACATGCCCTATATTTTCTACCGTAGATTCTTTCCCCTCTTTATCACAGATGTGTATTAGACCTTGAAAATCTGCAGGTAAAGTAATAACTGAAGTAGCATAAGTTAAAGACTTGGGATCTATACCTCTCTTGGAACAATACTTTTTTTATATCTGAGTCTGAGGCATTAGAATTGTTGTCCAAATTTTGTCTCCTGAACTTGGAACTACTTCGAGAATTGGACCCGTAGGACTGGGTCTCTTTATGTCCACCTTCTGATTTAGAGCTATTTGATGCCACACTGTCAGTGTTTTGCTCTTTATCCACTAGTTTTGGAAATTCATGCCACCACCCCCCAGTTATCTGGCTTGGGTAAGTTCCCAGTCTCTTTCCTAGGTGGCCCCTTTGGGTACCTAACTTTATAATCATATTTACCACTGGGTTCCCCAAGCAAATCCTCCTCTCACTCTTCTTTGCCACTGGCTTGTTGACTCCATCTTCGATGGGCATTCGCCTCTAGATCCGTCATTTCTAGGTTCGAGTCAGTTGATGTGGAAACTTAGGGTGTCTGACCTGGTTCCAACCTTGGTATGGTGGGTCTCTTGGTAGCAATACATACCGAGGCTGAAACTCCCTTACAGGTGGTCGCTATTACTCATTCTTCTTATATTAGGACCTGGTCTCGGCCAGAACTGGCCGGTTCCTGTTCCTCTTATGTTGTACTGTTCCCAACTTTGATCTTTCCATCGCTCTCTTCTATTGGGGCCCTACATGGTTAACCATATTAGGTTCAACCATAGAGGGTTTAGAGATCCATACCTTGGACGCTAGGCCTCTATGTTCCCTTTGCCTTCTGACCTCTTCTTTTAGTTTAGCAATCTTCTGATCCTTTACCTTTAGCTTCTTTTTGATCGCCAATAGCAGTCTGAGATCGAAAGGGGCCAGATTTATGGCTCGGACCTCTACCACTGAGGGTGGGAAAAGGTCCTCGTCGATCAGCATAGCTTCTTTCTTTTCAGGGAACTTCAAAACTCCTTTATTGATGCGATCCTAGATGATGTTCCTGAATGCCCAGCATGCTTCTATGGTGAGGTTCCAGGTGTTTTGGAACTTGTAGTAGCTCTTCCCCTTCAATTCCTCTAATGAAGGTAATTTGTGATCAGGTGGAAAAGTTATGAATTTTTCCTTGACTAAACAATCAAAAATTTCTTTTGTCTTGGAGACATTAAAAGTATGTTATGGTGTGGCACTAGAAGTTATGGGTTTCTTCCAAGCCTCTAGAGTCTTCTTTTCCAACATGGGGCATATACAAGATCTAGTATTGGTAATATCAGATATAGTAGCCTCCACCGAGTTCACTTCCTAGAAATAGGTCCCCATCAAAGATTTCTTTCAGTGGTTCTCTTCCCTTAGCAGTTCTTTGTACTCTGAAACTTTGGCCATTAGTTCATAAAAGTCACAGAACTCCATGCCTTGAAACTTTTTACTCAACTCTATGTCCAAACCTCTTTGTGCTAGCTTCACGTATTCAGTCTCAGGTAACAGGATCTTGCACCTACTTCTCATCTTTTTGAATCTACTGATGTACGTGTCTACATTTTCTCCAGGTCTTTAGTTAATTTTGGACAGTTCAGCAATGATGAATTCAGGTTGAGCTCTGAAGAATTGGGTATGGAACTATCTCTCCATGTCAGCCCATGTGAATATTGAGTTTCTCGACAGTGAAGCATACCAAGAAAAAGCTGGACCTGCAAGTGAATTGGGAAATAGGCGTAATTTTAAATAGGCAAAATTATCTAAATTACCCAACTCACTGCATTGGATCATAAACTTGGCTATGTGTTTCATGGTGGAAAAGCCATCTTATCCTGAGAATAGGGTGAAGTCTGGGATCTGACATCCTCTAGGACAAAGATTCTACCTATCAATGTACTCAGAGGCGGCCTATCTACTTGAAGCCAGGCCCATATAGTTCTTGAACTGTGTCCCTCAAAGTTTTCATATCAATTTACATTCTCGATGGAAGTGGTGGATGATGGTGTACTTGGGCTTAGATGTGTTCAGGATGGTATTGATAGAACTGCCCATTCCCATCCCCTTATGGAGGTGGACCGAAGTTGCTAAACTGTGTAGGGACCTGCCTTGTAGTTGGGCGGCTTGTAGCTTGAGGACTTGGCCCTGTCCTGCCCGTCTGTGGACCATGGATTCCTTGTGGAACCATGCCTAGTGTCGGTGTGCTTCCCTAGAAACCGCTTTCATTTAGGACGATATGCTCATCTTTCTTGGGAGGGATGACATACCTATCTCCAGCTGTCATGTTAGAAAACTGAGGAGGTCTGGATGGCTCAAGGTCTGCTACAACACCTGATGTTGTTGGCGGTGGAGGAGGTAGAGGCCCTTGCCCTCCGAGTTCTGAGTGGAATGCCTCGGGGTTGGAGAGTCCCCTCTACCAGTAGGTGAATTGGTTCCGGCCATAAACATGCCTAGTTCCCTCCTATATGAACTTCTTACCCCCAAAGCCCTCGCAATCACTGAGTTGGTCTCATTGATGGAGAGCTGGATCAGCTTGACGGATTCTTGGATCCCTTCCATGATCAGACTTGTAAAGGCCTTCAAGTCTTCCTTGGAAATAATGTTAAAATTTATTGAGGTTTGCCCCCCAACGGGCTCGCTGGTACTTGCATTCAAAGGGTTAATTGGAGACATTTGCTCAAAGGTCTCCACTAGGTGAGGAACCATCCCTTCGAATCCTGCTGTTGCAGGAACGGGTTCAGCATTCTGAGGTGCTACGACTGTTTCTTTCCTACTTCTATTTTTGGAGGCATCTTCAATGACGTCCCACTGGGCGTGCCAAAAAAGATTGTTCCTGACTTTTTTTTTATGACTAGTGGATCTAGTACTAGAACTGGTCCTGGAACAAATCTACTCCAATTGTACGCTTTGCTTTGGACGTGCCAGAGAGTGTAGGTCTCCCAACTGATGTACCTAACTTGTGAAACATTTTGTGGGTGTGGATCCGCTATGAAAGTATCCCACAGATGCCACTAAAAACTCAATGTGAAAATAATGAAGGTGCGGATCTAGTAACGTAAGCGATTACTGGTAGAGCTGGCTGTTAAACTAAAGAACTAGTATGTATGATTGAATTGAAAATTAAAGAAGACTGAGTGTAAAGGAAATTGATTTGCTAATAAAAAGGAATAGACTTGAATGAAATTAGAAGGGTTTATAACTGTAAGATTGCACTGAACACAAAGAAATTAAAATGACATTGATGACAGACTTTAAAATAAAGCTAAGCTAATTTGAGCTAAATTTGTATTGAATTATAGTTGTTATAGTTGTTGAAATTTGATTGTTGAATTGCTGGTCCTTCTCTCAGTTCCTTTTATCCCTTTTTATACGTGACAAGTATTCCTCTCTGTTATGGATCAGTTCTTTGGCAGAATCGGCTAGAAACATGGCCGTTACCACCAGATACATGCTACCGTGGATCTCAGACGCATTACTAGTCTCACTTGCCATTCATTCTTACCGTTAATCATCTTGGCTGATTGTTACCTGTTCTTCCCATATTTTCAATCTTCTTGTTACTCGTGGATTTCTGTTCACCAGCCACTTGAATTCTTCCATCTACATTATGCATAGAAATCTCCCCCTTTCTCGCTACTCATTGATCATGGAGATCCTTTCCAGAATCTTCTCCTACCATGCTTCCTTCCTTCACAAATAGGGCCTATTCTCGCTTAAACACGATCTCCTATTACCACGCCGGAACACATGGATGTAGCTGTCTTCTCTGCCCTTTACTATTTTGGTGTCTTTTTGCCTCTTGTTGAAGTGTCAAGGTTTTAGACAACCTTTACTACTGCCTTCCTTCATATTATTGCCTCGCAACCAGATCTTCTCTTTTCCTTTCTTTCGGTTTATCACAATATGATGCTTTTTCACACTAGTTCATGCCAAGATCTAGACTGTCCTTTTATCTAATACTCAAAGACTCATGGCTTTCACTACATCAATCTCAAACATCTTTATATTAGTCAGGTCTGGTCTACTATAACGAACATTTCTGTCAATTTGAGATCAACAGACCTAATCTCTTTATTGGACGTTTTTACCTCCTATTAGGCCCAATTAAGTTTTGCTCCCTCAAACCTTACATACCGGGTCTGTTCATATAGTCTCCCTTGGTATTTTCCTTTATTCTAACAAGCCCGCCAATCTTTTTGCCTTCCTTCCATTACCAGATCTAGCTCTCATTAGATCTAAATCTTTAGTCACAGAGATCTATTAGAGTAATACCCACTCAACTGAGTATCTTTAGGACTGGATCTGTCTAACTTGGAATACCAATCCAACCGAACCTAGCCTTACAATGGGCCAAATTATTTTGGGTACAAACAGATAGTAATCTGTGAAAAAAAATAATAGCTTTCCATTTTATACAAAGGTACCAATTTTAATATATATTTTGGTATAAGTGTCCCACCACACTATTATTTGCCCAGATACGGAAAAAATTAAAATAAATGTAAATGATGATAATTTACGAAAAAAATTATAATTTTTTGTTTTATAGCAAAGTACAAATTTTCAATAGAGTTTTTGTTACGAATGTACCACTATATTATTTGCACGGATACGAAAAAAATTAAAAAAACGTAAAATGATGGTAATTTATGAAAAAATAATAACTTTCCATTTTGTACTAAAGTACAAATTTTTAATAGAGCTTTTGGTTCAAATGTACCACTATGTTGTTATTTGCACAGATACGGAAAAAAATTTAAAATAAATATAAAATGATGGAAATTTACTAAAAAATTAATAACTTTCTGTTTTGTACCAAAATACCAATTTTTATTGAGTTCGTACAAATGTACCACTACACTATTATTTACACCGATACAAAAAAATTAAAATAAACATAAAATTATGATAATTTATGAAAAAATAATAACTTTCTATTTTATACTAAAGTACCAATTTTTATTAGTGATTTTTGGTACAAATGTACCATTAAACTATTATTTGCAGCGATACGGAAAAAAGTTATTTGCACTCATATAGAAAAAATTAAAATAAACGTAAAAATAATGGTAATTTATGAAAAAATAATTACTTTCCTTTTTGTATTAAAGTACCAATGTTTTATAGAGTTTTTGGTAGAAATGTACCACTACATTATTATTTGCACGGATACAAAAAAAATTAAAATAAATGTAAAATGATGGTAATTTATGTAAAAAAACAATAACTTTCCGTTTTGTACCAAAGTACCAACTTTTAATAGAGTTTTTGGTACAAATGTACCACTACACTATTATTTACATAGACACGGAAAAAAACTAAAATAAACGTAAAATGATGGTAATTTACAAAAAAATAATAAATTTCTGTTTTATACTAAAGTGCCAATTTTAATAGAGTTTTTGGTACAAATGTACCACTACACTATTATTTGCACGGAGATGAAAAAAATTAAAATAAACGTAAAATGATGGTAATTTATGAAAAAAAATAATAACTTTCCGTTTTGTACCAAAGTATCAATTTTTAATAGAGTTTTTGGTACAAATATACCACTACACTATTATTTGAACGAGTATGAAAACAATTAAAATAAACATAAAATGATGGTAATTTATGAAAAAAAATAATAACTTTACTTTTTGTACCAAAGTACCAAATTTTAATAGATTTTTTGGTACAAATATACTACTGCACTATTATTTACACGGATATGAAAAAAGTACCAAATACACTATTATTTACACAGATAAGAAAGAAAATTAAAATAAATGTAAAATGATGATAATTTATGAAAAAAATAATAACTTTCTGTTTTATATTAAAGTACCAATATTTAATAAAGTTTTTGGTACAAATGTACAACTACACTATTATTTCCACAGACACGGAAAAAAACTAAAATAAATGTAAAGTGATAATTTACGAAAAAAATTATAACTTTCCGTTCTACACCAAAGTACCAATTTTTAATAGAGTTTTGGTATAAATGTACCACTACACTATTATTTATATAGACACAGAAAAAAACTAAAATAAATGTAAAATGACGGTAATTTATAAAAAAATAATAACTTTCTGTTTTGTACCAAAATACCAATTTTTAGTAGAGTTTTTGGTACAAATGTACCACTACACTATTATTTACACAGTCACGGGAAAAAAAACTAAAATAAACGTAAAATTATGGTAATTTATAAAAAAATAATAACTTTTCATTTTGTACCAAAGTACCAATTTTTAATAGAGTTTTTGGTACAGATGTACCACTACACTATTATTTGCACTGATATGAAAAAAAATTAAAATAAACGTAAAAATGATGATTTTACGCAAAAAATAATAACTTTCCGTTTTGTACAAAAGTAAAATTTTTTTAATAGAGTTGGTGGTACAAATGTGAAATGTACCCATACACTATTATTTGCACATATATGAAAAAAATTAAAATAAACGTAAAATAATTATAATTTACGAAAAAAATTATAAGTTTTCATTTTATACCAAAGTATCAATTTTAATAGTGTTTTTGGTCCAAATGTACCACTACACTGTTATTTGCACTAATGCAAAAAAAAAAAATTTAAAATAAACGTAAAAAGATGGTAAGTTATGAAAAAATTAACTTTCTATTTTTCACCAAAATTAGCTTTTTGGTATAAATGCACCACTCACTATTAAAAAGATTATTTATTTACTCATTTTATAAAATGATTATATGATATTTTAAGAGAATATTTTACACTAACTCTACTTATAAAAAGCCCAACACTAATTATAAAAAACCCAATCTATAAATATAAGAAGTCAAAAAACGCGCCTCTAACTTTATAAATAAAAAAAAAAAAACAGTATACTGTGTATTTTCCTCTATATTGTTTAATTAAAGAAAAACCCATCAAGAGGTCATTGTACTTTTTGGTTTTTATTCATGTGGTTCATATAAATCAATTTTGATTTTATTGATCCTTATACTTTTATTTTTAATTTTGAATTTATAAGTTTTTATTCAAACGGTACCTGATGGAATTGTTAAGTGGGTGCCACATCATCATATTTTATTAATTTTAAATTCATGTCATCACCTACGTATAAGGACCTATAAATTATAAAAAAAATAATTCAAGGACTAGATAAATACAAAATAAAAGTATAAGGATGATATAAATATAATATAAAATTGATAAAAATGTAAACTAAATTTATTTTATTACTATTTAAATTTTTATAATCATATAATAGATAAAAATTAGAGCATATCTTTCAGTGTTGAAAATTTAAATAGTTATAAAGCATATTTAATGTAATTTTTATATTTGTATAAATGATTGAAACTAAATTTGAAAATTAAGGTATTACTAAATTTTTAACACTTTATAAAATAACAAGCATATATAATTATTATATGAGATAAAAAAAATTGGATAAATTTTATATTGCAAGTATTTTTATACATATTACATTATACATTACAATACCTAAATTTTAAAATACTTATAACTTTGAACTCTATATATTGTATTATATATAGGGCTGTAATCGAGCTCGAGCTCAAGTTTGACGCTCATTTAGTAAACGAGTCGAGCAACACTATTTTCATGTAGTGTTCACGAGCCTAACCGAGTTTTTATCAAGTTTTTTCTTTATTTTATAAATATTAATTTAAAATATTTTTATTGAACAATTATTTTTAAAAAATGATATTCACAATTTAATTTGTATAAATTATAATTTAAACATGAAATTTATGATTATAAATATAATAATGACTATTTTTAATAATTAAAAAATATTTTTATATATATTTATTGATAAATTTATTTTTTACTTATAAAATTGATATATAAATTATAAATATTATTGGTTTGGTTTTAATAAGTGTAAATACATATATTAAATGAACACTTAACGAGCTTGTTCACGAGCTTTTAAGAGAACAAGTTCATGAACACCTAATCAAGCTGTTCACGAACGTAAACGAGCCGAGCACCTTAATGTTCGAGTTTGGCTCGTTTAACTAAACGAACAGAAAATTGAGCTCAAGAAAATTGAGCTCGAGCTCTGCTCGTTTAACTCGCGAACAAGCTCGAGCCGAGCTCATTACAGAGCCGAACATCGAGCTGCTCATAAGCAGCTCAGTTCATTTACAGCCCTCGGTTAGTCATGCATAGCAGTGGAGTTCTAAACGAATTAAACTAACCGTGGGTCATTCGAAATTCGATTAAAAAAAGCTTGTTCAAATTCATTTATTCAGCTAAATAAGTTGAATACTAGTATTCAACTTAATTAGCTCACGAGCCAGCTCATTAAAAGGTTCACGAGTCAACTCACTTAAGAGCTCATGAATTTACCTGTTTAAAACCTTATTTAAAGTTAATTTTCAACCAGTTCTAAATGAATAAATAATTTTAGTATCTAACAATATCAAAATAGTAAATTAAACTTGAAATGTATCTCTATAACCATATCAAAATAGTAAATTAAACTTGAAATGTCATGAAATCTCTATAACCATAGTTGAAACACGCATTAATTCTAAATATTAAAAGATATTAATAACTATATATAGTATTTATTGAGGAAAAAAATAAACACATGGAAGGATCTCATTTTGATTGTGAGTGTGAGAAGGAAAAGAGATCACCCTTACTAGATAAGAAGCACCCTTTAATATATATATATATATATTTTTTTTTTTTTATTTTAATAACTTTAATTCAATTTAATTAATTAAATTTCAATTTATAGTTTGAATATAAAATAAGATATTCAATTAATTTCAAGTGTCGAACACAAATATGATTTGTTTAAAGATTCACAAATCAAACTGGAGCTCTAAAACTCAACTGGAGCTCTACCGTAACATGCTGTTTAGTTTGTGGAATCATTTCTATAGAGAGGGCCTCAGAAATCGACCAGTGAATATCTTTAAAAAAAAAACCTTGGCATCAACTTGGGTTACTAAGCAGTTTTTTGCAAGCTCTCCATCAAGGTTAAAGCACAAGTTTTATTTATGTAAAAACATCAAATTGACATCCAAAAAGAACTATTAAGATCTGTTGAAGAAAAAAAAAAGTGAAAATAAATAAATAAACTGAAAAAAATGTCAAGGCCCTGAACTTTCATGTCCCTACATCCGATAAAAATTTACAGTGATTCATGTATGCCAACCATATAACTTAAAAGAGGTGGTTAAATTTTACATAAGTGTGAGAGACTAATAGAAAAGAACAGCACATCAGACATGCATGTGCCATATGGCCACCTATTAATGCTCACAAGCCACATCTCAATTTTAAAGATAAGATGCTTGTGTTCGTTCTTCCCTCATCTTCAGATGTCGCCCCGGGGAGCATGGTGGACAGGTATCTCCCCTTGATTATCTAATGGCATGTATTGTGCCATGATAGCCCGTATCTCGGAATCCATATATCTCTGCAATTTAGGGACAAAATAA
>CANYLF011603785.1:0-11182 GCA_948193215.1 Bocquillonia castaneifolia | reverse complement strand
TTTATTTATCAAAGAGTGGTATTAGATTAAATTTTATTATAGTATTCATATATAAAAGTTTATTTTATGATTAAGTAAATATTTTTAAAATGTATATACTAAGTATACGTATAAAAGAGTTAAAAATGAGAGGCGTTACAGAACCAGCTCCACATTTCCTGCAATTCTTCTTTATGTGGCCAGTTTGAACACATCTCCAGCATACAATTTTTCTTCATAGAGTTTTTCTTCTTCTTCCTATGCTCACAAACATCAAACACTGAATTTTCTGAAGGTCTGCTTTCTGCATTCATTCTTCTTTCTTCAGAAATTAATTTACTCGTCACCTCAGAGTAAACTATAGTTTCCTTCCCATACATTAAAATGAGTTGCATGTGTTTGTAGGAAGGTGGAAGAGACAAGATGATTCGCAAGGCTTTATCTTCCTCATCTATTTTAACTCCGAGAGTCTCCAATTCAGAAATAATTCCATTCAGGACACTCAGATGATCTGAAATTTTTGTACCTTCCTCCATCTGCAATTTATAAAATTGCTCCTTCAAATAGAGCCTATTTGAAACACTTTTTGACTGATACAAATTTTCAAGTTTATCCTAGATCTCATTTATTGTAGACAGTCCAACCACATTAGCAATAACATTCTTTGCTAAACTGAGACGAATTTGACTGGCTGCTTTCATATCTAGCTCCTCCCAGTCTTCATCCTTCATCGTGGACTTTCTTGAGTCTCCACTGCTATCACCAGACACTTCCGAATCTTTTCTGCTGGTCAAAGGGGTTGGTTTTCCCTTCAAGACTTTGTACAATCCAGACTGGATTAACAAATCCTTGACTTGCACTTGCCATAAGGCAAAATTAATTTTTCCATCAAACTTTTCAACGTCAAATTTAGCTGCTGACATTTTTTTTCGTTTTATTTTAGTGTAAAACACACTTTAAAACTCCACCGCACCAAAGGTAGTTGCAGGCTTAATAAAAACATAGTAAATAATAATCTAACTTATTTTCTGATGTGGAGGGTCCACCTTAGTGGCAACCACAGAACATACGATAAGTAGATAGTAATACCCAAATAAGACTCTGATACCAATTGTTGGGAAAAATTCCCCTATTATCCTACAGACTACCTTTAATAAAAATAGTCAAATAACTACAGAGAAATTAATATGACAAGGATTTACGTGAAAAACTCTAAAATTGGAGAAAAACCACGACCGTTGTTAAAAGACAACCAAGAAAAATATTCACTATGCAGAAAATTGTTACAACCACATAATATAAAATATAATATTTTTCTCACACCCAAAATCCAAGAAAAATACCCAAAGGGTACCCAAATAATTTTTACCCAAACCCTCTAACCCTCACAGTTCTCTTGAATTTAGAACATACCCAATGACTACACCCAGTAGAGATAACTTGCCCTCAAGCTCTCACTTCTCTACTCTTACCACTCACTTGTGCTGTGTAGTGTGTGTTTTGATGTATCTTACGTATTTATAGACAAGGTTGGCTTTAATCACGTCAATAAATTTTTAATTTTCTTTTCAAAAGAAAAACGGAGCCACATGCAAGCCGTTGTTTTTTGACTTCTTAAGGTTGTTTTTTTAAAATTATTTTCTAACAGTTCTATTGTACAAGAGCAAGCTGGTTAAATTCCTATGAGTTGATAGAATTTATTTTTAAATAAATTTTATGTAGAATTCATTTTTATCATAATAAAAAGATTTTCATGAATTTATAAATTCTATTAAATTTAAAGAAATTAGTATGATCAGTTTCATGAAATTTAAAAATTAAAATTATAAATAAATTTCTGAATAAAAATTTAGAAATTTCAAATAATTTCCATAAAATTTATAGAATTCATTTACACCAAATATTTTCTTCCCCTCTATTCCACCGTCTCACATGCAACGAGTCAAAAGGTGAACAAGGCATGACAATCAATGACAATAAATTTGACAGAGATAAGGGGCCACAAAAGCAATACTGGTTGAAGTACTTTTGCTATTATCTCCATAGAAAGAATCTTTTCTGTGATTTTAGGAAACTTCATAAAGTTTAAGTCTTATTTCCAAGAAAAATGATAATTGATTTTGCTCACAAAATTTCATTTTTAAGTAAGCCTAAAGTCTTCACTGCAATTTCCATCTCAAGAATTAGTTCTTTCATTTTTCTTTATCATAGAGTATATTGAAATCTATAACCAGATTTATAGTATTATGGCTGCGTCTTCTTCTTCTCAACGTAAGAAGTATGATGTGTTCATTAGTTTTAGAGGTGCAGATATCCGCAGAGGTTTTCTTAGCTTTCTCCATAAAGCTTTGATTGAAGAGAGACATGAAGTCCTTGTGGATCAGAATCTTGAAAGAGGAGAAGACATCTCATCTTCCCTTTTACAAACAATTGAACAATCATATATTTCTCTAGTTATTTTCTCTGAGAATTATGCATTTTCTCCATGGTGTTTAGACGAGCTGATCAAGATAAGTGATTGCAAGGAAAAAATGGGACAAATAGTCCTACCGATCTTCTACAAAGTAGATCCAACCCATGTTCAAGAGCTTACGGGGCTGCAATTGACAAGCACAGAAAAGACTCTTCAAGCAAGGTGGATAATTGGTGCGATGTTTTGAAAAAAATAGCCGAATTGTCAGGGGAGGATTCCCGAAATTCAAAGTAAGTTAACTTCTCTGAATTATACTATTATCTTTCATTCTTTCTTCAAAACTTTGTTTGTAGTTTTTTTCCTTCTTTACCATTGTTTTTTTTTCCTATCAATTAAGTTACCTTTGCAAGTCTAATGTTCCTCAAATGGCAAAACTCTTTAGAATCTGAGCAACCATTAAAATTTAGAGGACATTTCAGCTGTAATAAATGAAAAGGAAAGGACTTTTAATTTCCATTTTTATTTCATTAATAAAACATTCTAGCCTTATAAACTGAATGTAATCTGACCACAAACACGGTATAAAAATTTACAGTTTCTGATCTAAACCAAAATTGTCATCAACAATACATGATATATTAATTAGATTCTAATAATTTCTTGTTGCTGATGATGTTGTCTTTTACACTTGACTAGGGATGACAATGATCTTATATATCGAGAAAATTAAGGAACATATTAAAAAGAAGTTGGAAGCTGTGTATCCTGTTAAATGTGATTCTTATAATCGCAATTTAGTTGGAATTGACTCACGAATGGAAGAAGTTGTGTCATTATTATGTCTTGAATCAGAAGATGTGCGCATTATAGGAATTTGGGGGAAGGGTGGTATTGGAAAAACCACCATTGCTAATGCAGTATATGGCAAAATTCATCGTCAATTTCAAACTCGATGTTTTGTTGAAAGCATTAGGGAGGAAGCAGAAAAGAAAAGTCCACACCAAATCAATTGCAAAATAAAATTCTTGCTGAAGCATTGGGTATTTCAAATTCAGATGTGGATATGGAAAAGCTCAAAAGAAGCAAAGTTCTCATTGTTCTTGATGATGTGTGTGATTTCGATAAAGTGGAACTTTTAATACAACCAGATAATTATAGTCCAGGGAGTAGAATTGTTATGACAAGCAGAGATAAACATGAGCTTGAGAAGGGGGGTGCGGAAATTTTTGAAGTTGAAGAATTACATGGAAGCGATTCTCTTGAGCTCTTATGCTTGCATGCCTTTAAGAAAAGAACTCCAGACAGAGGATATGTAATGCTTTCGGAAAGAGCGGTTGGATATGCTCAAGGCCTTCCTTTAGCTCTCAGAGTTTTGGGTGGCTCTTTATATCACAAAAGTATAGAACTGTGGGAAGATGAATTAGAGCAACTGGATTTTGCACCGATGGATGAAAGAATTACAAAAGTACTGAGAATAAGTTTTGATGGACTAGATAAGAAATATCAAGAAATATATCTAGACATTGCTTCTTTTTTCAAATGGGAACGAAGGGTTAATGTTGAACGCATGTTGGGGAAGGGTTCACAACGTGGAATAGACCATCTTGTTGACAAGTCTCTCATATCTATATCAGCTGACAACACATTAGAAATGCATGACTTAATACAACAAATGGGAATGGATATTGTTTGTGAAGAACAGACACTCGGTAAGCGTAGCAGGCTGTGGCGTCATAAAGATATATGTCAAGTGTTGAAAAACAATAAGAACTCAATTATTTGGCATTTTTTTCAAATAAATTTTAATTCATAATATAAATAATTCCTATATATCCTCTGAGCTTGAAGGGAAATGTTTGCTTTTGAGAGAGGTAAATATGTAGTTAGTAATTTTCTCAAATATTATACATTACTTTGATGCTATAATTTACAATTGGATTTTTGTTCACAGGGTACGGATAAAATTAAAGGCATATCACTGGACTTGTCTGTAATCGAAGTTATGGAACTAAGTCCTAACGTATTTGAGGGAATGGTTGATCTTCGATTTCTTAAATTCTATGCCCGCACTGGGTGAAACTATGACCTCCCCTGGTACAACTATAGCCGTAACTATGACAGTGACTATCACAGCAGCGACTATGTCGACCTTAACATCCCCTGGCACAACTATAGCATCAACTATGACGGGCACTATGAACTCAAAAGAACAATAAATATTGTCCCTGAAAGCCTCATTAATGTTCTACCTGATGAGTTAAGGTTTCTCCAGTGGGATGGATGCCCGTTGGAATCATTGCCAAATAGTTTTGGTGCAGAGAGTCTTGTCGAACTTCACATGTGTTGTAGCAAACTCAAAGAACTTTGGAATGGGGTTAAGGTAGCTAGTCAGTCTACTATAAGATATTGGTAGAAAATTTTTGCTAAGGTAAATTAATGTACCAACTCAGTCTCAAATTTCTCTTTCCTTGCAGGATCTTGAAAATTTGAAAATTATCGATCTGAGGGACTCAAGAGAGCTAGTCAGAATTCCAAACTTATCCAAAGCCTTAAATCTTGAGGTTTTAGAATTATCTGGTTGTTCTAGTTTGGAGGAGATTCGCTCATCTTTTAAACGTTTGAGAAAGCTTACTTCATTCAATGCATATGGATGTTTCAGTCTTTGCAATATACCCGATGACAGTTTACCTGATGGGTTAAGGTTTCTTCAATGGGATGGATGCCCTTCGAAATCTTTGCTAAATAGTTTTTGTGCAAAGAATCTTGTTAGACTCTACATGCCTAATAGCAAACTCGAAGGACTTTGGAATGGAGTTCAGGTATGCTAGTCTGCTGTAAAATATTGGTAGATAATTTTTGTGAAAGGTACAACTTTTGTTTGGTTAAATTGCATGTGAAAATAGAATTCATTTTCAAATCAATTTCATATAGAATTCATTACATGTTAGACATGATAAAAAAAAAAAAATGGAATTCAATTATATTTTTATCATAATACAAAAATTTATGGCTTGTTATTTAGTATTCATTTGTAAATTCCATCAAATTTTAAAGAAGTTAATCTAGTTATAACCATTTTCATGGAATTTAAAAATTAGAATTTCAAATGAATTTTCATTTAGAGTGTGTTTTTTTATAAATGAATTTTCACAAAATTTATGGAATTCATTTGCAGTTCCAAATTTTTTATGTTTAGTTTAAATCAAAATTTATTTGACATTATAATTTTTAAATTTCATGGAATTAGTTATAACTATATCAAATCCTTTCAAATTTGATGGAATTTGCAGATGAACACTAAACTACAAGAGATGATATTTTTATTATGGCAATAATACTATTGAATTCCATACTTTTAATTTTTTATGTCAAACACAAAAATTCATTTACAAATGAATTTCACATGAAATTTATTTGTAAATAAATTATATCTTCTTAAGTGAATTGAACCAAACAAAACCTTAAACAAACACAAAAAAATTAGAATCGGAAATGAATTTCATAAATTTTATGAAATTCATTTATACCAAACAAAGCTTTAAATTTCTCTTTCTTGCAGGATCTTGAAAATTTGAAAATTATTAATCTCACCGGGTCAAAGTTCCTAGTCAGAATTCCAGACTTGTCTACAGCCTTAAATCTTGAGGCCTTATACTTGAATGGCTGTTGTAGTTTGGAGGAGATTCCCTCATCTTTTGAACGTTTGAACCAGCTTACTACACTAGGTGCATCTGGTTGTTCCAGTCTTCACAGCTTACCAAGCTGCATTAATGTAGAAAGTCTTCGGACACTTGATCTCAAAAATAATCAAAAAAATCAAAGATTACCGGAGTTTGTTTGTCGTGAAGGGAAAGCTCGACTTGTTAAGTTGGATTTGGCACAGTGCAAATCTCTACAGATTCTTCCAGATAGCATTTGTGATTTAAAATGTCTTAAACATTTAGATATCAGTGGATGCTGAGATCTAAATGGACTGCCAGAGAACTTGGGGAAGTTAAAATCTCTTGAGAGCCTTAATGCAAGTGGAAGTGGTATAAAAGAACTACCCGACAGCATTTGCAATCTAAAATGTCTTAAACTAAATATTAGTGGATGCTTCAATCTAAATGGGCTGTCAGAAAAATTGTGGAACTTGAATTAACTATCCAATAGTGATATAGGATATTGGGAGTATCAATCTCGTCTTGATTCAATAGATGCAAGAAACTGCACATCACTGAAATCAGCAGCAAATTTATTACAGATGGTCAAGATACCACCGAAGTTAACATTATTTAGATTTGATAACTGCATCAAATTGGGAGAGGAGGAACGAAATAAAATGACGGATCATGTTTTGCAAATACTTTTGACCTTGCGAGAACCTGTCAAGGACCTCAAGGTAGTATCTCTATCATTCTCTATTATTATCATCATAGTCATCATCATTAATGATCATCGTCATTATGGCTTAATTGCAAAAAAAAAAAAAAAATTATGACTTAATTACAAAAAAAAATCCTTACTTTTAACGTTGTAATATATTAATTTTAATATTTTTAGTATTTTTCTATAAAGTATTAAATTTTAAAATTGATAACAATTTTATCCATAAAGACTTTTTTTATATAAAAAGATAAAAAAAAAAGTATTGAGAAGATATAATATGGTAGGTTAAATTGTTAGAAAATAAATTAAAACTGAATGAAACTAAAATTAATGAATTAAAATGAGAAATCGGTTGTATTTTAAAACTAATATTTTTTTAAAAAAAATAAAATGATATCGACACTATATTTTTTTTCATAATTTAAAATAAAAAATAGATCTTGAATATTATATCACTATTTTATAGTCAAATAATATATATGAACAAAAATGTTATAAATTTTAAAGTTTGATATTTCATTAAAAAAATAATTGGATAAATCTATATATTTGTATAAAAGAGGTGGCTAAAAGAGTGCACATAAGATTGACATGTGGTGCTCCAGATGATTTTATTTTATTCTACAAAAATAGTAAATCCCTACATTTTCTCGATTTTATTTTATTTTAATTTCCTATGTTTCCCACTCTATTTGATTTTTTTTTAATTTTCTAAAAAAGTTAACTTTTAATTATTTTATTTCTGTAAAATAGTTGTTTAGTCAATGTACTATTACAAATTGATATGAGATAAATAACTATTAGAAATTTAGATATAATAAAATTACTAAACCAATTTTTTTAGATATTATACGATTCAATATCATATAAATCTAAATTACACAAAACATTAACAATTTGATACACCACACTGTTTATAGTTTTATTTTCATTTTTGAAAAAAAAATTCAGCACATCACTTTTAGAATATGACATCACTTTTGAATTTTTTTTACTAATGTTCTTATTTATGTTTCTCTTTTGCTTTGCACATGTAAATTAACTTATAACACTCGTTATTGATACAAATTATTTTATATTTTAATATTTATAATTTTTAAATATTAAATTTATTTATTAGTCTTTTTCTCTTTTGCTTTGCACATGTAAATTAACTTATAACACTCGTTATTGATACAAATTATTTTATATTTTAATATTTATAATTTTTAAATATTAAATTTATTATTAATTTAAAATGTATTATTTGAACATGATAATTAAATAATTACTAATCATAATATGGAGAAATTAAAGTTAAAATAAGATAAAAGAAAATAGATATGAAGTAAAAAAAATCTATTTTAATACTTCTTTGTAGACTAAATTTTTAGTTAGAGTTTATTTTCTTTTTAATTGGGATGAATGTAATTTAGTTTTTATATTTTTTTTTTGTCAAAAGAGTCATTAATTGGTAATAAATCATGTTTTATTGCACTCCATCATATTATGATCTACATTTAAATTTGGTTGAACTTTCATGATTTTATCCGATATGCCCCCTAAAGGGGTTTTTTTTTTTTTTTTATTTAAATATATCAAACCCTTAAACTTAAAATTTTCAAGACATTTAAACACTTTTTACCATATCTATGTCAAATGCATGTAGCAAAATGTTTTATTTTTTTTTTCAAAAATAATAAATTTTCTTCTAAATATATTTTTATGGTATCCTTTGTAGATTTTTTTATGCATAACTATATATTTTTATGGTCTATTATTAATAATTTTTATTTATAAAAATTTAAAAATTTCATGAAAAGAGAAAAAGGATATTAATATAAACTTTTAAGAAAAAAAAAACCCAACAACCTCTACATTTCAATTTTATAATATATTAATATGAACCAAATTTAATTTGGTATGATTTATATTATTTAGGAGTGAAAATTCATCAGGTTAAATCTGGTCCGAATCGAACCAGCTCGACCCGTCCAATGCTTAATCCTAAATATGAAATAGTAAAATATCACTGCCACATAAAACAAAAAAGAACTTCACTGATAAAAAAAATCATATATAAAAGAAGCTAAAGGATACCATTTAAAAGAAAATGATATGTAAAATGCATTGCGGAAAGAAGAGAAAGCAAGCACAAGAAATTTGGTTAAAAGTCAAAGAATTTTTTATATTATTAGAATGTCTAATACTCTTCTTTAAAGGATGATTTTTTTCATAATTAATTTTTTTATTCACTAATTGATTGAATTAATCCTACATATAAGCAATTAGCAAAAATTTAATTAGTATAATAAAGTAAAAATGCACTAAATATATAATTTTATTATTAATAAATATCTTTTAATCCTATTAATATATATTTAGAATTTTAATTATACTAATTTATAATTTTATAATTAAATTTAACTAAATCCATATATTATGTAGATTTTATATATAATTTTTCAATTATTATGATAATTTATAATTTTATGATTAAATTTAACTAAATCCATATATTATGTGGATTTATATATAATTTTTCAATTATTATGTTTTTAATATATATTTGAAATTTATAGTTAATTATTATTTTTAAATCATAATTGTCTAGGGATTTTATTTTTTATTAATAAATATATTCTAATTCTAGTTGATTAAGGAATTTTATATCAGCTATTAATTAATTAAAATCATTAGTAAATGGTTATTTAACCTTACATTAAAAACCTTTCAATAAGTTGATTAGGGAAGGGTAAGGGGGTTAATTTGTCCGCTTACCCTCACCCTCCACCCGACTTTTATATATGTTATAATTATGATTATGATATGAAAGTTATTCCTATTTACAACTTGCTCAAGTTGAGGCCGAGACATTTTATTCTTATATAGAGCTTATTACTGTATAGAATATTCACGGAGAATCTGCATGTACCTTCAACTGCGCAACTGTATATAGTCATATAAAAATAAAAATAAAGCGTTGAAATTTAGTTCTTTTTGTTCCGGTTGTGAAAATACAACTTCATCTATATATTTGTGGAAGGGGAGATTTATCCACATATATGGCTACACCCCTTGCATTTATCGCTTATTGTCAGAATCTTGACCCCATTAATTTTCTGAAAAAGCATTGCAAACAGTACTCCCCACCCTAATTTACCCACACCAATACAGCACCCCTTTGATTTCATTAAATAGTTCAAGTACAACACAAGTCATTCAATTCAATTTATATGCACATGTATACGCGTTTATAAGCTTACTAAATAGTTTATTGTGCAACTACCTGGACTTTTAGTGCAGTAAATTAATTTTGCAATTCAAATTCTAATAGTAAAAGCTTTAAAAATTGTAACAATATCTCAATATATGGAACCAGAATATTTTCGCGAGGACATATATATCTAGGTGGTGTTTGTGTTGAGAGGGAGAATGGTGGTGATGGGTGAGAGAAAGTAGCAAAGAAAGGAGGATGGGAGAGAGAGTTGAGGGAGCAGATACAGAGAACTGCTCAGGTATTCCAAAGTGTTTCTCCTGCCAGACTGCCATCCCAATTTCAAGTAAAAAAAAAAAAAAGCAATGCTAATATATACGTAATTGTTTTATTGAATTATTATTCCTATTGAAACATAGACTTTGACCCACAGACAATATCCAATGGAATAGGAGCTTAACTAATTCGTATTAGAGTGGAATTTTTATATAAGAATACTCTATCGTGAAATACACTCCATATAAGAATAAAAAATTTCGGTCCTAACTTTCACTAGTTAGTTATAAATACACCTCTATTAAGTTATAAACTCTATATAGTAATAAAATTTATACAGTCCAACGATATAACTGTATAAAGGTTTTACTGTATTAGTAACTTACCAGAAATGCATTATGTTACGAAGGGAGAGTAGTTTGTTTTAGTCAAAACTTTTGACTAAATTGTTAGTTTTAGTCACATCTTTAAAGTTTGTCAATTTGTTCCAGCATATTTATGTCTTGTGTCAGTTTTAGCCAATTAAACAATAACACATATCACGTGTGCAATTACCACATGCTCCTATTATAAGTTGGATAAACTGACAAATTAAATTTCAAAAGATGGAGTTAAAATTGACAATTTATTGAAAGATGTGACTAAAATTGACAATTTATTGAAAGTTCTGGTTAAAATAGTTTAGACATATAATACGACACGTAATCAGTGAGATATGACATATAATCAAAAGATTATGTTAGCTAAAACTGACATAAAACGCAAATATACTGGAATAAACCGATAAATTTTAAAGTTTTAGCTAAAATTTACAATTTAATTAAAGTTTGGACTAAGATAAACTATTTTCCCTATTATGAAAGCATGTTAGATCCACCGTAATGAAAGCATGTTAGATCCACCGTTAAAGTTCACAAGTTATCTGATAAGCTAGCTGTTATTTTAGACAA
>CANYLF011603517.1:0-11578 GCA_948193215.1 Bocquillonia castaneifolia | reverse complement strand
CTCCAACATCTCCACTAGACACATTTTGGTAAGCTTCTTTAAAGATAACATGAATTGACTCTTCAACAAGCAAAGAATGCTTATTAAAGACTCTATATGCCTTACTATGTTCAGAATAACCAAGAAAAATACCTTCATCACTTTCAGGATCAAATTTACCAAGCTGAGTCTTATCATTGTTGTGAATAAAGAACAAACATCCAAAAACTTTAAAATAACTTACAGTGGGTCTCCTGCCTTTCCACAATTCATATGGAGTCTTCTTCAATTTGGGTCTTACTAGTGCTCGATTCTTAATGTAGTAAGCTGTGTTGATAGCTTCAGCCTAAAAATACTTTGGAAGATTAGCTTCATTCAACATGGTTCTTGCCATTTCCTGGAGTGATCTATCTTTCCTCTCTACAACCCCATTTTGTTGTGGAGTTCTTGGAGCTGAGAAGTTATGACTGATTCCAAACTGATTACAGAATTGCTTAAAGGATTTGTTGTCAAACTTTCTTCCATGATCACTCTAAAGAGTTGTTATGCTGTATCCCTGCATGTTTTGAATCTTTTTGTATAGACTGACAAACTTGTCAAAAGCTTCATCCTTATTTTTCAGAAACAAAGTCCATGTGAATCTAGAATAATCATCAATGATTACAAATGCATATGCTTTACCTCCTAAGCTGCATGGGGTAACGGGTCCAAATAAATCAAAGTGAATCAATTCTAAAGGTCTAGTGGTTGCGACAACTCCTTTATAATTAAAGGACGCATTGGTTTATTTTCCAAGTTGACATGCATCATAAATAGTATCTTTTTCATACTTCAGCTTAGGAAGAACTTTCACAAGATCATGCTTAGACAACTTTGAAATGATATGCATGGATGCATGACCTAACCTTTTATGCCATAGCTAATTTTCATCATCAATTGAAGCTAAACAAAAATTACTTACTTGAGCTTCATCAAAGTCAATCACATGTATATTTTCCTGTCTCTTACTAATAAACATAGTCTGATCATCTTGAATTCTTCGAATCTCATAGTGATTAGGTTCAAATATCACTCTGAAGTTTTTGTCACAAAGCTGACTCACACTTTAGAAGATTGAACTTGAGATCCTGTACTAATGACACATCATTAATTATTGGACTTGAGCCAATTGAGCCTGAACCAATGATTCTTGATGTACTGCTATCCCTGAAACTCACTGATCCTTTACTTTTCAGTTCCAATCTTGTGAACAAAGATTTATCCCCAGTCAAGTGCCTAGAACAAGCATTGTCCACATACCATTCATTCAGCTTCTACTTGCTCCTCAGGCAAACCTGTAAGGAATCAGTTAGTTTTAGGTACCCAAGCTGAGTTGGGTCCTGATTGGTTAGATTCAACATTTTGTGAAGACATTTTTGGTCTCCACTCAAGTGTGTATCCTTGTCTATTTCTTTTGTATGCACAATATTTCATAATATGTCCAATATGATTGTAAAAGAAACATCTTGCATTTGTCTTATATGAATGATATGCAGGTTTTAGAAAGAATTTTCTTGAATGATCAGGTTTGAAAAAACTTTTGCTCAGTTTGAGAACCTTTTAGGCCAGATTCTTTGCTAGTGCTAGCATCTCCTAAACCAGCATTGAATCTATTGAAGCCTAATCATGTCTTATCATTGGGAATATGTTCATTACCCAATAGCACATCAAGATTTTGTTTGCCATTGGTAAATCTTTCAAGGTCTTTTGAGAGAGAATCAATTTTCTTTTGTAAGACTTCATTTTCTTGAGAAGTTACCATGTAAACATCCTGATTTAATTCAACCTATAACTTAGCTACATCAAGTTCATTTACAGCTCTTAAAAGTTTCTTTTCAATCTCATTATACATCTCAGTAGCTTTTCTTTCCTTTACAGCAAGTTCCTCATAGGTACTAGTTGAAACATAGTAGATATGAACTTATTTACCAGTTTCAAGTTGTCTACATTTTCTTTTTAGAGCAACATACTTTTTAGCCATTCTTTCATATTCATGATAGAGTTCTAGCATAGCATTTTGTAAATCTTCAGGAGTTTCAAGTTCAAGAAAGTTTACCTCAGCTTTAGAAGATTCTGGTTCAGACATTTGAATCTTTTCCTTGCCAGCTTCAGGTTTTTAGCTTCAATCTCTTTTTCCATCAGGCAAAGATTCGCCACTTCTTCAGGTTCAATGCTATTTTCTGAATATGAGCTTTCACTTTCACTCCATGTGACAGCCAAAGCCTTCTTTGCCTTCTCCTTTTTCCCTTTCTTCTTCAATCTCGGGCAGCTAGTCTTGAGATGGCCCGGTTTGTTGCATTCATAGAAAATAATTTCATTGCTATCTTTCTTGTAGTCAGGTTTAAATCCCAAAAATTTCTTCACATTTTTCCTGTATTGCTTTCCTCCTCTTTAGAACATTCTCTTAAATTTCCTGGTGATAAGAGCAACATCTTCTTCTTTAATGCTTGAGTCTGAGTTCTCAACAGCTTCAGATTTGGCCAAATCTCCTTTCTTCTTTTTGAGTTCTGAGGTTGATCCCTTTTCTTTATCTTTCATCATAAGCTCATGTGCTATTAGAGAACCAACAAGCTCATTATAAGATAAGGTGTTTAGATCCTTAGCTTCAGTAATCACTAATACCTTGGTTTCCCATTTTGTTGGCAAAGATCTCAGCAGCTTCTTGACCTATTCATTCTTTGGAACATCTCTTCCATAGTTTTTCAAGGTATTAACAATCTCAAAGAATAGATTGTTTAATTCCTGAATGGTTTCTTATGGTTTCATAGTGAAGAGTTCATAGTCCTTCAACAGCATGTTGATCTTTGACTCTTTGACCTGGCTTGTTCCTTCATATGTCACATGAAGCTTATCCCAAAGTTGTTTGGCTGACTTGACATGAGAGACGATTGTACTCAGACATCTCAAGGGCATAGTGAATGAAGTTCAGTGCCTTAGCATTGAGAGAGATTTCTCTCTAATGGGCATCGATGTACTCATCTTCAGTAGCATCTATCATAGTGCCATTTTGCATCAGCAATCTGAGGAGTTTGTGCTCCATTTTGAATGATCTTCCAGCAATTTACATCTGTAGCTTGAATGAAGTTAATCATCCTATTTTTCCAGTACTTATAATTAGCTCCATTTAGAAGTGGAGGTCTAATAGTTCATCCTCGTTCAGTAGCTCCACTGAGATTGTAGAACACATTCTGGTTGTTACCACCCGGTCCACTACTGCTAGCCATAGATCATCTTTAGAAAAAGAAATAACAAGCTTTCTGAAGAGCCTGCTCTGATACCAATTGTTGGTCCCAAGGCTAGTCTCAAGAGGGGGGGGGGGGGGGTGAATTGAGTCTATTAAAATTTTGATTCTGTTTTTATTTGAAACTAAACAATATTGTAACTAATAGTTTAAAAAATCTTTTAACCAACTAATTTTTAATTTCTAAGAGTATATTTATAGATTGAAAAACATTTTAAAAAATCTGAAGATATTTAAACACTACTAAATATTAGGAAATGAAACTGAGAAAACAGACTGAAGCTAATCAAAGAAAGTAAAGAGAAAAAATGAAACTCAGATATTTATAGTGGTTCGTCGTAAGACTACATCCACTACATAAGATCAGCAACCATAGGATTTCACAACTTCACTATTCTCTTTTGTAGGATCAGAGAAAACCTTTCAAAATAGCCTATAGCTTCACACAGATTTTCAATAGCTTCTGTAAACTATACAAGAATTAACAGGGACTTGCTAACCTTTAAAAAGATAGAATAAAAAGTATTTTAAGATCTCTCCATTTTCTGTTTACAGGCTGTATTGGTTTGATTGAGAGAATATAATGAAATGATTCATGCTCAAATGCACCATGCTTGAATACACTATTCTGTTATGCTTAATTTCTTCACAATGATCTCTTTTTCTCACTCTCTGCTCACTAATGAAATGAAGAATAGTGTGTATATATAATGCTCAAGAAAAGCTTCCAGAAACGTTGCCTTATTTAGCAAAAGTACCTGAGTGTCCTTATCTAGAATGAGACAGCTATGCACTATGAGACAATAAGAAAAATGCAGCTGAAAATGGAAGAATAAAATTATCCATAAAACAAGGAAACATGCATAACAAATTCTTTCCTTTTCCTTGCTGCCAGCAATAACAGATTTGCTCTATATGTTGACTGTTTTTGGATCTTTCAAGAATGTATAGAAAACGACGCATGGATGTAACAATGCATTCTCTCAATCATCCATACATATATTCTAGAACAAAAGAATTCAGTATAGTTCTTGGTCTCGTCAGCCTGAGACTCAATCTTTCTTCTAGATTCCATAGGCTTGAAGATCAGTTTGGACTCTTTGTTCCTTCAGTCTGAAATTCCTTCTGCCTTCTCGATTCTATAAGCTTTGAGACTAAATCCAATTCCTTCTCTTATGCTTTGCTCCCCCTATCTTATAGACTCAAACACTAGTTTCAAAAACTTGGTACTATGTCATAGTTGATCAGCATAAAAAAGTAAGGGTTGCTATCCATTAGCTAACAATATGCATATCTTTAATTAAAATATTATATAATATAAATAATAAATAATAAATAAATAAGACTATATTCATTGAATAGTTTTTTTTGTCAAAAAATATTCATTGAATAGTTAATCAACATAAATGTAACTAAATGGATTTATTGAAAATTGAGTCAAATAAATGATTTCATATTTATTAAAAAATTAACTATTCTAATAATTAAATAAATTTATTAAAAATTGTGCAAATAAATGACAAAATAGTAATTTAAAAATATAAAAAAAATTCTATTTATATTAAAATAATTTGTTATTTTATTATAAATAGATGAATTATTTTTTAAATATCTTTTACAAAATTAATTTAATATTATAAAAATGAATGTAACTTTCATTCGTGTGTGTTTGTACTTTTTTTAAACAAAATAACATATTATACATATAGATTTATGAAGAAAAATAATTTTAAATTTACATATTTATAATTAAGTGGAGTCAAATTGAATAAAGGTTAAAAGATTTATTTAAAAAATATAAATTTTATATTTTATTTACAATAAATGGGAGGCCAGGAATTGAGTAGAAGTTAAAATTTTTAGGTTCATCAATTAATTTTATAATTTATTTTTTAAAAATCAATGTTAACTAAATTTAAAAATGTAAGAAATAAATTTAATTTATATTAAAATAATTTTATAATTAAAATATGAGTAATTTTTCTTAAGTATATTCTTTTGTAAGATATGTATTATAAAAAGTAATATAATTTCTTTCATCCACATGTGTTCATACTTTTTTTTATAAAAACATAACATATTATATGTATAAATTTACGAAGGAAAATAATTTTAAAAGTAAAAGTTTATATTAAAGTAAATAAAAAACATATCAAATAATATATTTTTTAAAACTGTTTAAAATGTTACATTTTTATATATATACAAATAATTATATATGTAATAAAATCTAAAAATGAATAAAATTTAGAAACAACCGAGCAGAACTCGGAAATTTGCCTTGTGTTAAATAAAGCGATAGTATAAAAAAATTAAAAATATAATTATGGTACAATTAACTCTCTTATAATTAACATATTAGGTGGACTGAAAAATATTAATTATCACAGATATTAATTTATTAAAATATATAAATATTGTCAAGTTTAAAATATCTAATTAAAAACCAATGTATTCATATGAAACTAAATTTAAATGTTCAAAATTATCATAATGTCACATAAAAAGATTATAAAATTTAAATTAAAATTTAAATAATTTTTCATTGATCTAATAAATATTTTTTTTATAAAAATCAATAAAATGGGAAGTATTATGATACCAAACTTTAACGTTATTTTTGTTAAATATTCAAAACCCATAACTACAATGAACTAAATTTGGAGGAGATTTTAGCATTTTACCCTTAAAAATAGCCAAAAAAAAGGAAAAGAAAATAAAGCATTCATTAATCACTAAAAAAAAGGTAAAAATAATATAATTTAAAACTGATAACAGTGTTGAATGACTCATCATACCACTCAAAAATAAATAAATAGATAAATGACTCATCATAGGAAAGATTGTTAAAAAAAATGATTTCATAAGTGTAGTGCTTTTTGTTTTTTAACCATATAATTGTAGTTGGTAAAACAAAAGCCATATAATTATAGTGCTTGTTACAATGATTATTGATGGAGCCCGACTGGACGATGTTGGGCTTAAGGGAGGTCCGGGTACTTTATTCTGGTCTTTTATTGTGGCGGAAGGCCGCTTGGACAGCTTGGGTCAATGTCATTCTTTAGGTAAGTTCCGCACAAGTAAACAAAAGGGTCGAACAAGATGAAGGTCCCGGGTCTAACTCCGACGCTCAAGTTAGTTATTAGCATTAAATGAGATAATAAATGAGCTAAAAGTTGGGATCCTTTACCTGTGGAATCATTGGGTACTTATAGGGTCCTTATGTGTGACGTGTTGCCTTGAGGGGTTGCCAGGTGTCTTACAAAGCTGTGAGAATGTTTAGTGTGATTTACCTTTGGGCTCTTGTTGGGCTTTTGTGCCTATTCCATCATTAGTGCCCCTATGAGAAATCGTGCAGGTAGACATTTATGTCTTTGAATGTGGTAATAAATGCAGGCAGGAGTGTACAAGTGTTTGAAAAATGTGCGAAAAGGCAAAAATAAGGTTGGATTTGGAGTAATGGGTGTAGGTAGACATTTATGTCTTGTCTACTGTTTCTTGAACAATATCAGGGTCTTCCAATTCTCTCAACCCTTCTACATCCCACGAGACTTCTACAGTTCCTCCCATATAAAGCTTCATATGGCGGCATACAAATACTAGAATGAAATCTATTATTATAAGCAAATTTCATAAGTGGTACCTATTCATCCCAATTTCCACTATATTCTAAAGTACAAGCCCATAGCATATCCTTAAAAGTCTAAATAGTTCTTTCAGATTGTCTGTCTGTCTGTGGATGGAAAGCAGTACTAAAATGCAATTTAGTCCCCATTGCCGCTTGCAAACTTTTCCAGAAATGGGATGTAAACCGAGGATCCCTGTTTGATACAATAGAAATAGGCACACCATGTAGCCTAAGAATTTCTTTTTCATACAAGTTGGCTAACTTATCACGTGAATCAGTATGTTGAATAGGTAAAAAGTGTGCTGGTTTTGTCAATCTATCCACCATTACCCAGACTGCACCATTTTTCGTAAAAGTGCGAGGTAAACCATCAATAAAATCCATAGTAATTCTCTCCCACTTCCACTCAGGAATAGTTAAAGATTGTAGTTTACCTATAGGTGATTGATGTTCTGCTGTCACTTGCTGACAAGTTAGGCATTTATATACATACTCTACAATTTCCTTCTTCATACCCGGACACTAATAATGTGGTTTCAAGTTGTTGTACATTTTTGTTCTCCCTTGGTGCATTGAATATGGAGAATTGTGAGCTCAGAAGATCCTCTATTTTAATTCTTTCACATTTGGTACATAAACCCTGGTCCTCATGACCCATAATCCATCATCTCACTCTATCAGTCCACTTGTCTTGCCATGTTATACCTTATTCTGTAATTTCTTCAATTGTGTGTCATTACTCTGTGCTTGCTTGATTTTATCAAGTATATGAGGTCTTGTCTTCATTGTAGCCAACAATACCCTTCTTCACTGAAAAATGCATATCCATAGCTCTCAATGAAATTAATGAATTCATCTGATAGGAAGTCATACCTGCAACCCTTTCTAAAGTCTTCCTACTAAGTGCATCTGCCATAGCATTTGCTTTGCTTAGGTGATAATCAATTGTGCAGTCATAATCTTTCAAGAGTTCTATCCATCTTCTCTGTCTCAAGTTTAACTCTTTTTGAGTGGGTATGTACTTCAAACTCTTATGGTCTGTAAAGATATGAAAAGTCTCCACGTATAAGTAGTGTCTCTAAGTTTTTAAGGCATGTACAATTGTAGCTAACTCCAAGTCATGTGTAGGATAATTCTGTTCATGAGGTCTGAGTTGTCTAGAAGCATAAGCAATTACTCTTCAAATCTACATTAACACACATCCCAATCCATTCAAAGAAGCATTAGTGTAAACTTCATATGGTTCTCCTTGCACAGGTAAAGTAAGTACTGGTGCTATAATCAATTTGTTCTTTAGCTCTTCAAAACTGGCTTGGCATTTATCAGTCCATTGAAAAGTCACTTGCTTCAATAGATTAGTCATTGTCTTGATTACTATGGAAAAATTCTTCACAAATCTTTTATAATACCCAGCTAATCCTAAAAAACTACGGACCTCTGAAACATTCTTCGGTGGTTCCCACTCCTGAATGGCTTTTACTTTAGAAGGATCCGGTTGAACACCTTGTGCAAATACAATATGCCCCAAAAATGCAATTTCATCCTTCCAGAATGCACATTTGATTAACTTACCATATAACTTCTTTTCTTTTAAAATTCACAATGCTGTTCTCAAGTGGTGTTCATGCTCTTCCTTACTACTAGAATATATTAAAATATCATCGATAAACACAATCACAAACTAATTCATATAGGGTTGAAAAATATTATTCATCAGAGACATGAATGACGTACGAGTATTAGTCAAACCAAAAGGCATCGCAACAAATTCATAATGACCATAATGAGTGCGAAATGCTATTTTTGGTATTGAAGACTCACCAACCCTTAATTGCCAATACCTAGATCTCAAGTCAATTTTGAAAGATACAGTTGCCCCCTTGAGTCGATCAACCAAATCATCAATGCGAGGTAAAGGATATTTATTCCTGATAGTAACTTGATTCAGCCTTCTGTAGAGATGCATGCTTCCATCATTTTTCTTTACAAACAACACTAGAGCTCCTCATTGGTGAGATACTAGGCCGGATGTACCCCTTCTCTAATAATTCCTCAAGTTGCTGCATTTTCAATTCCTATAACTCAGCTGGTGCCATTCTGTAAGGTGTTATAGATATAGGTGCAACTCCCGGAATAGTTTCAATTTCAAAATCAACCTCCTGCTGAGGTGATAACCCAGACAATTCTTCTGGAAATACATTTGGAAATTCTCTAACTACCGATACCTCTAAAACTCATGGACTAATAATTGCAGTATCTACCACATTCATAAGATAAGCATCACACCCAGATTGCATTAAACGAAAAGCAGTAGTAGCAGAAATCAAACATGTAGGCATTATTTTTCGGTCGCCCGTGAACACTATTTTCATTTCCCCCTCAATTTCCATTTTAACTTCTTTTGTTAAACAATCAACTATGACATGATTTCTTAATAGCCAATCCATCTCCAGTATCACATCAAAATCTCTCAAATTAATCACAATTAAATCTACTAGCATGTTAATATCACAAATCATCATAGAGCAAGCATTAACTATAGTATTCATAATGAATGCTCCTCCAGCAGGCATTGGAACACAAATGTCATGCCCTAAAGACTCTATGTCACAATGAATTCTCAATGCAAAATCACATGAAATGAATGAACATGTGGACCCTAGGTCAACTAACACATGTGCATCATGTCCACAAATAAGAATTATACCAATCACTATCTGTAGAGAAGTAGTTGCTTCTTGTCTTGTAACATCATATACCCTTTCCTGTGGTAATGTCTGACTCACATCCTTTGTCTGAATAAATGTTGTTGTAGCTCCACCTCTACCTCCCCTACCTTTTCCACGACCAGTTGTCGTAGATACTAAATTATCCCCAACATTACTCTGTCCACCTGAATGATAAGTACTAGTTGCTCCTCTGCCTAAAGTACACTCATTGGCATAATGTTTGGATTTTCCACATCTAAAACAAGTTATTCTTGGTCCCCAACACTCTTTTGAATGAATCCTTCCACAAGTGCCACAAATCGTTGTATATCCTCTACCAAAAGACCTAGAAGTATTCTGTATAATCACTGATCCTCCACTTCTACCTAAAGTCATACTATTAGGCCCCCGAGACTGATAACTACCCTGCCTCTGAAACCTCCTAAATGAATCTCTAGTCCTCCCCTAGGAGTGAATGAGGTACCCCTAGAGTAAGATGGAGTAAATGTCCCAGTGGTTTTCTTTCTCTTTACTTCCATTGCATTTCTTTCTAGGATCATGTCTTCTGCTCTTTTTATAGCCTTCTGTAAAGCAATAAAGGTAGATGGTTGCACTGCCAATTTCACTCGTATCTCCAACCTCAAACCCCTTTCAAATTTGTTTCTCTTCAGTTCATCAGTTGCCACTTCCTCTGGTGCATACCTAGATAACCTTGTAACTAGCAATTCATATTCAGTAACAGTCATGTCATTTTACTTCAGTTCAAGGAATTCAAGCTTCTTCCTCTCTTGATAAATTGGTGGCAAATACTTTGCTTTGAACTCCCGTAAAAATTCCTCCCATGTCATTGCTAAAGGCTGTGCTTGACTACTTGGGACTGTCTCCCACCAATTTCTTACATCCTTGGTGAATAAAGAGGTTGCATATCTCACCTTCATTTGTGTTGTTGGTTGAATATTAAATTGTGTAAACAGGCTTTTTGTACTCTTCAACCATTCCTCTGCTACCATCGGATCAGAAGTCCCTTCAAATTCTTTGCCCCCATGACTCCTTAATGTACTAAAGTTTTTATCTAACTCTGGGGTGACTAGTGAAGGTGGTTGTGGTTATTGAGTCATTCTTCTTAACTCCTCGGCTATTTGTCTAGCACATCTTTCGAATCCTCCTTGTGGTTGCTCATGTTCATTCACCTGTTCTTGTTCATTATGATGTGCATGAACTGACTCATGTGAACCTACTGGGCCAGTGAGATGTCCTTCCATGCCTATTTCATTAATAAACTTTACTATATTGAATGCTTTATGCATAAATACTATATGCTTGCATGATATGATCTTAATCCCCTCTATTAACCTTTTTGGGAATTTATCTCTTGTTTTGATATTTGATTAAATCCTAAGTCAATTAACTTTACTAATAATTTTTTGTAAAGTCTTTTTCAGAATTTTTATGTGCAACAGGTCGTTGCACAATATGAAACGGGCTGTTACATGTTGAAATGCCCATTGCATGCAGAGCATTTGTAGCATTTTAAGCTAAGAAGAAGCAGTAGGGGACATGGTCCTAAGGGCCTTGCAACGGACCAATGAAATGGACCGTTGCAAGGTGAAATAGGCCGTTACTTTAGCAACGTTCCAATGTAATGGCGTGACAATATGCAATGGCCAGTTGCACGACCCGTTACAACTTAAATTCTAGCGTACATATTATGTTTCAAACTCAAAATAAAGAGGAGAAATGGTAAGAAACATAATGATTAAAGTTGCAACATTCTGGAACTCAAGAGAGAAATAGCTTGTAACATTCCTAATTAATTATCAATTTATTTTGCACTAAGTATGGTTAATCATTTCAATAAGTATTGGAATCATTAGTATGTTTAATTTTGTTAACGGAGGTTGATTCATTGGTGATTATGAGTAGAAAGGGTGTAATTGAAAGAAATAATAGTTGGAGGTGGTAAATGGTAATAATTTGATTATT
>CANYLF011603086.1:0-13203 GCA_948193215.1 Bocquillonia castaneifolia | reverse complement strand
CTAAAAAGTTAATTAGAAATCAAAAGTTATGTGAGGTTCAGTCTTGGTCAAAATCTAAATTATAAAAGGATTAGCTACTTGTAATTAATAAGTTGAATACGGCATCAATTGTAATAGTCAAAATATATAATTCTATTTTTTAAAAAGTATATGTTTAACTTATGGTCTAAAATTAGAGCACATAAGTCAATTTTATTTCTTTTAGGTAACTAATATGTAATATTTGAGTCGGTTTGTCTTTTAAAAGCTAAAAAATTATTCTAACAAGTTAGAGTGATATCTTTTTTAGTTGAAAATAAGTTACAGTAATATTTTTTTTCACCGAAAAAATGATATATAGTAGAGTGTTTTTGAAAAAATATTGATAGATTAGTTTTACTATGTAATTATTGAAAGTTCATGATATAACTGTTAAAAGTCAAAAAGTTTGGATTTTTTTTTTTTTTGATAATTAGGCCTATTTTATTATAGGAATAGTTTAGTTTTATTTTTCTGTATCATACCTAGGGTTATGACAAATTGTCTAAGAAGACTTTGATTCCATTTAATTCGAGTTAGCCATTATTAGTCAGGGTAAAATTTAAAGATAAGTATCAATATTGTTCACGATGTACTATTAATTTTTTTTAACTTAAGTCATCAATATAATTTGATATTGAATTTATCATGATTTATTGAATTAGTTAATTATTAAAATTTTAACTATATTTTGGACTATGACAAGTATCCAGACAAGTTAAATTTTGAGTGAATTTAATTTGATTATTAGATGGAGTATTAATCTTTATATCGCATTATGTAATGTCACGTTTTTTGTTTCCATTTTCATTTAGGTGCAACCTTGACAATTAATCAAAAGTTACGAATGAACATGATTACTTAAATGACAATATTTACGTTAAATTTATAAACAGGTTCAAATTCAAGTCGATTCAAGTTCACAATAAACATTCTATAATATTAAATTATTAAAATCTTAACTATATTTTGGACTATGATTGGTATCAAGACAAGTTAAATTTCAAGTGAATTTAATTTGATTATTAGATGCTATAATTCAAGTTCATATCGCATCATGTAATATTACATTTTTTGTTCCATTTTTATTTAGGTGCAACCTTGACAATACTACTTTAATTAAAAGGTACGTATGAATATGATTACCTAATTCACAATTTTTATTCTAGATTTCTAAACAGGTTCAAATCCAAATTCACAATAAATATGATATTTAAAGGTTACTATAATATTAAATTACTTTTTAACTATATTATGGACTATGACACGTATCAATACAGGTTAAATTCGAGTGAATTTAATTTAACAATATATGGAGTATATATAAAGGTATTGTCAATATAATTAGTCTTCATATCTCATGTAATATCACATTTTCACTTCCATTTTCATTTAGATGCAACCTTGACAATACTACTCTAATCAAAAGGTATGTATGAATATGATTACTTAATTCACAATTTTTACTCTAGATTTCTAAACAAGTTCAAATTCAAGTCGATTCAAGTTCACAATAAACATGATATTTAAAGGTAACTATGATAGTAAATTATTAAAATTTTAACTATATTTCGGACTATGACATGTACCCAAACAAGTTAAATTTCGGGTGAATTTAAATTGATTATTAGATAGAGTATAATTCAAAGGTATTATCAATACTTTTCATATAGCATAATGTAATGTCACATTCTTCATTTCAATTTTCATTTGGGTACAACCTTAAAAATACTGCTTTAATCAAAAGGTACATCTAAATATGATTACTTAATTCATAATATTTACTCTAGATTTCTAAACTGGTTCAAGTTCAAGTCAATTCAAATTCACAATAAGCATGATATTTAAAGGTAACTATAATATTAAATTACCAAGGGGTCGTTTGGTATGCTTAAAAATGAGGGGGGACTCGGAATGGGAATGGATGATTCCCATTCTGGATGTTTGATTGAGCTAAAGTGATGGGGGAAAGTGAATGGGATAACCCCCTCAATGGGAATCAACCATTTCCCCTACCCCTAGGGAATGGATTTTTCATTCTCATGGTAATCAAGCTAAACCATTATTAATTGCTTAAATTAGTGAAAATTTACATATAATATTTATATTTCATAAATGAAACATATAAAATGATAAAAATAATAAAAATTAAAATATTTTAATGCTATAAATAATTAAAAATATTATTATAAAATTCTCATTCTCTTTCCTACTCTTTGGTTAACCAAACAACTTATCAAAGTTTTCATTTCCTTTCCCATTCCTCTCCATTCCCATTCCGATTCTTATTCCAATTCCCGAGTTAAAGCCAAACGGCCCCCAAGTTTCTTAGCATGGGTATATTGAGCTGTAGGAAACAGAAGGAAAGGATTAACGAAATTACCTAGTTGTTCAAAACTTAAATCTTGCTTGGTTATCATTTATCAACGACGATTAAATCACGATATTAGGCTTATCCTTAGGATCATTAAAAGTGCTACCTTTGGGGCCAAACACCCTCTATTGGTGTCTACACGTGAACGAACTTAAGGAATACATGATTCATATTTGTAAGAATTCAAGATAACTATAATATTCAATTACCGAGTTTCTTGGTTAACAAATCACGTGCATATTGAGTTGCAGGGAACGAATAAAACAAGAATAGAGTGAAAATATAAATGTTATCCCTTAACCCATCACGGATCACAAGTGATTCAAACCAAATCAAAGGAAAGGATAAACAAAATTACCTTGTTGTTAAAAACTTAAATCTTGCACAGTTAAATAACATCTATCAATGAAATTAAATTACGATCTTAAGTTATCCTTCGGATCTTTAAAAATGCTACATTTGGGAAAGCCACTATATTGGAGATGCACACGAACAAACTTAAGAAATACAGGATTCGTATGTGTATAAATTAATTTATTTTTATTATAAATAAGTTTATGCTTTTTTTGAATCAAAATGACGACAATACGTATGTATGTATGTATGTATGTATGTATGTATGTATTGTATTGTCTCTGGTGATAAACACCAAGTACAAATAAAGTAACCAAAAAAATTCCATTTATCTAGACATACAAATAGAGGATACATATTTAGATTCAAAGAAGTTCCATTTATCCATCCATCACATGAAGGGTATATGACTATGGCAGATATCCAGACAAGTTAAATTTTAAGTGAATTTAATTTGAATCAAAGGTATTATCGATATTCGATATAATTAGTCTTCATATCGCATCATGTAATGTCACTTTCGTTTCCATTTTCATTTAGGTGTCACCTTGACAATACTTCTTTAATCAAAAGGTACATATGAATATGATTACTTAATTATTGAATTGTAATCTTAATAAAATTTTACAATTTTTACTTTAGATTTCTAAACAAGTTCAAATTCAAGTCGATTCAAGTTCAAAATAAATATGATTTCTTAATTCACAATTTTTACTCTAGATTTCTAAACATGTTCAAAATGCAGTGGAAAATGAAAATTTTATCCCTTACCCCACCACGAATTACAAGTGATTCAAAACAAATTGAACAAACTTAAGGAATATAAGATCCTTATATGCATGAATTAATTTGTTTTTCTTAAAAGTTAAGTTTATGTTTTTTTTTTATTTGAACTCCTTAAATAATTCAAATCCTTATCTGATAAGGATTTGCAATTTTTACCAACTGTATAAAATATCCTATACAAAATTAAATGGTTACGACAGAAGTGCTAATCAGTTCTTTGGAGAACAACCAACCGAAAATTCTCAAAGAATCGGCCGATCCATCTGTTACAGAAAATGGGCCTTTGACTGATTTGGGCACAATAGGTGCTCAAAGCACCAATCGGTTCATTGCAAAGAACCGATCGACACTTTGTTTGACCTTTTAATTGATTTGATTTCTTTAACTCATTTCTAAGAGAAATTGGCGTGTCAGAGTGGTCTATTACATACCGTATTCATCATTGGACTTCCGAACCGCTTCCACAATCTTGCATCCAAAAATCAAGTGTCTACAATGAGCATTTGACATTTTTGTTGTCTAACTTGTGTTGTGCCTTCATGATAGTTTTGTAGAGTCTCCCACACATCATTGGCATTATCACACCTTTGAACTCTACAACATTCTTCCCTAGCAAAAGAGCTTAAAAGAACGGAGACGACTTTGCGATTTTTGGCATTTGCTTCCTTTGGTTCTTTCGTCCAATCCTTTCCAGGAGTGAGAACCTCCTTCTTTCCTTCCTTCTTCATAGAAGGACTCCAACCATTAAGAACAACCTCCCAAAGATTAATGGATTCACTATCCAAGTAGAATTCCTTCCATCTTATGCTTCCATAGAGGATAGTTGGTGTTATCGAAGTATGGTCTTAATCCATTAATGCTCTATTCTTGTGCCATTGAATCTAGCTTGACCACTTAATTAAGGATATGAACTCAAGCTCTAAGCTATGATAATAATTGAAATCCCTTGGCAACCAAGAGGGGGGGGGGTGAATTGGTTGTTTAATGTAAACTAGAACTTAATGGGAAATAAAAAAATTTAAAACTTAATCAACCACAACAAGACAATTTATAGTAGTTCGGGATATTAACCAATCCCTACATCCACTCCCCAATCTCCAATTGGGTGTTCCACTATCAATCAATCAATTACAAGAGTTAGAGACTCACTTTAAACCTTTTACAATGTGGTTTTCCTTAGGCTAACCCCACAAATCTAACCTAAGTGTTTCTCTCTCTAGAAATCCTTGTCTCAAGTGTTTTAATCTTAGGATAACACTTAAACCTTTCACAACAATCAATTCCTAAACCTCACTCAACCCGAGCTAACTTTACAAGGAATTCAAATGAGCAATTAATGCTCTACAATCAACAATAAATGAATGAAATTAAAGAAAGGTTTTTACAACTCACTTTCAAAGGTTGGAAGTAATAAATGCTTGTAAACTTGTTGATTAGCTTCCAAATGAGCTGATAAACTTTTATAGCCCCAATATGATTTCAGACCATTGTGAGAGCATTTAATGCAAAACTAGCCGTTTTTACTCTTTAAAACAGTTTAAATCCGTGCATTTAATGCTGGCAGTCCAGTCACAATGATCGTTCCACAAGGTGCAACAATCGTTGCAGTTGAATGGCAATAATCGTTGCATGTGTAACGAGTCGTTGTTGCTGTGTTAGGGTTTGAATGTGCACAGCCCATTATGGATTGTGCAGCGATTGTTGCATGTAGGCAAAATGATCATTACAACTGCTTGCTGCATAGGCTCTTGGCTCGTGGTGGATCTTACTGTTTCTTTTTGGCAAATTGGTGCATGTCACAACAATTTGCCACGATCGTTATAAAATTCCTGAAAAATACTTAATTGAATAATTAGAAAATTTTGTTTGACTTAGGATATTAATCAACAACAAAACAAGAAGTTAAGCTTCCAAATAGGCCAACAATATAAAATATAAAATATATCAAAATGATATAATTTTTTTTGTATATTTGTCTTAAAAAAAGTGTTAAATTTATTGAAATAATTAATGATAAAATGTTATTAATATTGCATATATTATTAGATATGTAATTTTTATTTTATAAATTTTGTCCTTATTTTGACATTAAAATTACAAATTGTGAATTTCAAAAATGTTTAATCATCCTTATTTAATTTCGTGTTACAATTTTAGGACTCTTTGTTGAATTTAATCGCCAGACCTCAGCTAACAAAAACGCAAGTGTATATATGCTACACAAGTAGAGTCCAGATTTAGTCGCCCCTTACAAGCACAGAAGACCCACATTCCATATAAAAATTTAGATACATTTCTTTTAGCATACCGATCATTTTTATATGATTTATCCTGGAAGGAAGCAATACAAGTACCAAAAAAGAGTACAAAAAAAAGTATAAAAAAATTAAGAAAAGTATAAAAAAATTAAGAAAAATAAGAAACCAATACTAGAAACATTATGATATAGATCACCCAAGTTACATTGAGTAAAAACAACAAAACATCCAAAACTGATAAACAGGCTATGAAACTCAATAATAAAATGCCTGAAATCAAGTAGCTCGTTCATCTTCCTAGCAAGCTTGCTGTTGGTCACTACAACATCAAGCTGGACAGCTCGATTCACAATATCTCTTTTCTTCCTTGTGGATTAATTGTGTGCAGTTTCAGCACAATAAGTATAAACCCATTAGTGTAGTTGACAAAAAAAGCAAGTAGTCAGGCTCAAGCAACTAAAAATTGCAGGTTTTTATGAATATGAATTTACCAATTGAAACAAGAGAGCAATGAGGTCCAGAACTATTAAGTGTTTTCATATAATTTTAAAACAATTTAGGGAGAGAAGAAAACCAATTCAGAAACAGACATCTTCAATTAGAAATGTCAGCAGGGAAATATAGATTAACAGAAAAAAAAATATTTAAAAGAACCCAATTCATCAAGACAGAATTTTTAATCAAAACTTGCAATCTCAGCCGAAAGATGGTGAAATTTTTATGATCGTCACAATAATAAATCGGAGCAAATAAATAATTAATTTGCATCACTGATTGCTTGAGAAAAAAATATATGTGCAACATAGATCAGATGATAGTGCATGTATAAATATATTCATCATCCGAATAGCAAAAATGTTGGATAAATATCAGTTGCATATATCCATTAATTCAAACTATCAAACAGTGATTATGATAAAATTGTATGACTGGGTGTCAAAACGAATATCATCACATCCTCATTAATACTATAAAACAATTTACAAAGAATACAAAAACCATATACTAAAAGGGATCAGATAAAAGTTCGAACTTTTTCACCAGCTTCAACGGAAGTAAAGACTGGATGTCATTAAAATTAATCATCATTTCCCTTATAACTAACTAAAATCACACAAGAAGTAGATGAAAACCGTTTACGTAACATAATAATACAGACCATAATGTTAAACTACTAATGAATTTTAGAATAATCATTGTAACATATACATGTATTTGATTTGCTAACCTTTGATACATTTTGAATGATGAGAAGTGGTACAATTAACTTGTAGCAGATTGCAATTATTCATTCTGTTATTTCCATCACACAAATCTTATCAAGTGAACAAGCATTTAAGGAGCTATAGATTGAAGTATAAAACTGGTATGAGTTTGGAGATGATGGGGTACTATCAGTCCACTCTTTGTCAATTAACTTCACATGTTTATTTGGCTTCATGATCGTCTGGAATTGGAGTTTATCCATCTGTTTTGTCAACAGCTTCATGATACTGGTGGAGAAAATTATGTCAAAACTTTCTTCTGAATCCTTCATGTCTTCCATGATCTGCACCCCAATGTCAGCTTTGCATGAATTCACATACCCAACAAGTGGTGCATTTCCTAGGACATTATTATTTTGGCCAATGCTGCATACCTGAGAAAAGCAACAAGTTCAAAAATTACTACTACTATGGTTAAGCAAACAGAGGTTGCAGTGCATTGGCTGAGAGGCTGAGCTTCAGAAGTGCAAAAAGCACGCTAAGAAATGGCCATCCTCCTAACAAAATCATAAATAAACATCTAACCTCAATGTATTCCACACCCATTTCACTGAGACTCTCTGGAATGCCATGCGCTGAAAGCAAGCTAATAACACCCCCAGATCCAACTGGAGCTTGCAGTATTTCCCATGGTGACTTCATCAAAATTTTGTACCTGTTCTGTTCTTCAGAACTATCAATAACTGGAAGCTTCTCTTCTTCCAAAAACCACACCTGTGTTTGCTGACACATTTAGAACACATGTAGAATAACGAAGAAATTGTCTATTTTCAGCTAATGCATGGTAAGGACACATTATGTTGTGGGTGCAAGTGCTGAGACACAAAGTTTGTCAGTTTTGGGAGGACAGCAATTCACTTCTCCTGGAATTTCAACTCCTCAGGAGTCCATGTCGAACAACAATGGATCTAATCCATGAATTTCTGATACATGGATTGTAAACTTAAGGGCATATATTCACCCAGGTTGAACTTTAAAGCAAAATTCAAATGCTTCTGTTCTATCAGGACATGGAAGACTAGTTGTGATCCTAGGGCTTATCAAGTAAGATCAGGTAAGATGATGCATAACCAGCTTTAGGCTACTATCAGTTCAGTAATCAAACTCAAAAGTCTCTTCATGTGCAGAAGTGTGTGTGTGTTTGTGAAAGAGACAGAGCGAGAGCGTGTCTCTGCATGACAATTCATCATCAATGCTAACCTTCTTGTTGTCAAACCCAAAATAATCATTATTTGAAAATAGTTCTTTCAAAGACTGCAGTTCTTGCATTGGACAAACCAAAACCAAAGGCAGAAGCACGCGATCTTCCATCTGAAATCCAAAATTGCTTTCATGGTCATCATACAAAGTGCATAATGCTTGAACAAATAAATGTAACCTTTTTAACATTTATATTCAGTACAACTAAGCTCCCAATTTAGTTGGAGGTGGAAGTATTAAATATTTAAATTCAACAAAAATGTGAGGATAAGATGCACCTTAAAAAAAGTCTGATCATCTGAAAGTAATTTCTGAAGCAAGGAAAAGGATGAATCCTCACTGCTTTTAGAGCCAGCACTGTCAGGGTTACTATTTCTTCCCTTGTTCTCAATATCATTCACCAATAAAACAATACCTACTTTGCCTTTAGACAAAAGATCGAGTCCTTTTGCTTGCAAATTGAAATGAGAGGTCAAATTCCCTTCACTTGCAAAAGGAGTCGGGCACTTCCTTGATAGCTTGATAGAACTTATTACCCCAGCTCTCATGGCATTGATTAACTCAGCTACACTCAATCTGAATAAAGCAGATAAGAGGTACAGGTAAATAGAGCTGACACGCCCAAATGCCAAGTTTAGAAGAAGAGCTGCAAAATGCTTCTACTGAAATCAAGTTTATGTTTGATGAACTAGCCTGATGCCTTCAGATAAATTAAATACAGCAGACATTAAAATCAGTTATTTGTTTAAGAAGTGCCTTCTTTTAACCTAAAACTTCTAAAAAGTATTATGCAGGTAACATTTACTTTGACTAGGGATTGAACCAAAGAACAAATTGATATATTTTTTTACTTTTCAACATAAAGAGCATGGTTATGGCAATTTAGTGCATTAAACAAGAAGTTAACTTGAATAACTTCCAAAACTTTCTTCTGATTAAGATACCAAATAGCTTCAGTAATGTCTTCCCCAATTTCATTAGAAACCAAAATCTCAAGAAAAACCTACACGCATGTAATTTAAAAAAAAATATCACCTCTTGGAAGGTATCTCTATATTTTGCAGTGCCTGGTGAAGCAATTTAGAATTCAGACTAACTATCTCATCTGCCAATAAGCTCCTTTGGGACTTTTCCCCATATCTCAATCCATCAAACACATGCTTTTGTTCCATCTCACATAATTTTTTTTTGGCTGCTATAAGACGTCTTTGAGACTTTTTTCTCTCTTTCCATTCCTGCAATATATTCAAAAGTTGATCATCTTTAGCCATATATACCAACAGCAAAAAGTGGCTTGTATGCTTAAACATTTACTTTAAAGAAAATTGAGTCCACCATAAAAATGAAAGCTTATATAGGCAAATTGGACCAGATTGTAGTGATCATTAAGTTCATTCCTTAAATAACAAATCAAGTAGGGCGTAAAGGAGTATGCCTCACAAGTTGGCGTCGCTCTTTCTTGGACCTTTCATCAGAGCGTATGTTTAACTCAAGAAGTCCTTTTGGGGGTGTAATCCGCATTTCTCTTTTAGTCATATCAACATCTGGAACAATTGCTTCAACGAATGGCACCCACACAAGGGGACCAGATAGACCTGTTTCTGCTGCCAGCAAATTCTCATCCCCCAGAGATGCATCCACAGGTGGGTGGAGCATGACCTGTAAAAGGTCACTTGCTCCACTGTTGAAGACATTAGCCACTTTGCCTACACATTCACCAGTTTCCTGGAAACAAGAGTATACATGAAGTCTTCATGAATGGAAAAAAAATATGAAACTACAAAATAACTACATAACCCAAAATGTTGGCAATGATATCTAAAAAACAGTAATATTTATTAGCAGCAGAATGTAAATTATAGGTTTAAAAAAAGAAGGCTAAACAGGAAATAGCAGGAGAAGGCTAACATGAAAAGACAATGGTCTTTAAATCCTACAGTCTCCTATGAGTTATTGCTTTTATGAATAAAAGAGTGTGATCATAAATTATCTCCACAAAATGAAAGATATTGCAACATCAAATGGTCAAAACCTTAAGAATCACTCTCATGCCAACAAGATCACGAGTGTAAAAGTCTCCTTCTTCTAACTCTGGCCTATCATCTTCTCTCACAAGAAGAGTCGACCCAACAAGCTGCCTAGCCTGAAACAATCAAGATTCATATTCTTCAACACGCATCAAATCATATAGGCGTAGTAATATTAAAAATATATTTCAAGATGATTTCGTTCAAAACAAAGTACAACCAGAAATGTCATATTTCTATGAAACTGACAGAAAAATGAAGAAATTTTGCAAGGACGGACTTGGATTTGCCGGTGGGAAATCATTTTAAGGTAAGGTCTGAAAGAACATTAGGATCAAGATCTTAAGCAAACTTCATCTTCCCAAGATTGTTTGACTGACATGGATAGATATACATCATTAATGCAACAATGCCGAGTTTTTTTTTTTTTGATAACAACATAAGGTTATCTCAACAAAATATGCATTTTCAGTATGGATAAACTATTAAAGGGACATTAAAGTGATAGGATAGGAGCTAAACCATTAACAGATACAAGTCATACTCAACAGCTCACCTGCTCCACTGAATCAATCCCCCCAAAACTAAGTATCCAACTCTTCTGTCCATGGTGTCCTCTTCCCTCAACCAACTCAACTTCTTGAATGTTATATTTTCCAGAAATCTGTTGCCTTAACCATCTTCTCCCAGGCTAAAAAATAAAAATAAAACATCACATTTCAGCAATGACACAGAATTACACATGAACCATGAACCTGAACTTAAAAAAAGGTTACTTTTTTTTAACTTTCAAAACCATCTTCTTCCACCTAAGACAAATAACTCAGAATCACACAAAGAACAACAAACCCAGATGAGAAATTAAAAAAAAAAATCACTTTTTTACTAAATATTTGAAGCCAACTACACACCTTAGAAAATCTTAATTCAGGAAAATCAGTAGTGGGTTTCACACAAATTTCTCCTTGAAGGCCATGAACACTGGATAAGTATCCAACTTCAACAAATTTTGATTCACTCTTTGCAGTTTCAAGTACAGTCTCTTGAGTAGCTGAAGCAGCAAGACGATTGATTACACAAACCCAGTAAAAAGAAAGAGAAAGAGAACAGTTCAAAAATAAATCAACCAACTTCAACACAATGAAAGAAGTAAAATTTTTCGTAGATTAAACAAAAGAGAGAGTAATAGAGAGAGTAATAGAGAGAGAGAGTACCAATGCAGTGAAGAGTGTTGAAGGGCAATTTTGAAGGAAATACAGTTGGAGAAAGTCTGGTTCTAAATGGAAGGAAAGGAGAGGATGGGATTGCTGGATAGCAGAGAAGTGAATTATGGGAAGAAGCAGAAGCAGCTCCTTGCATCATCATCGTTGTTATGGCCACAGTCTATAAAGAAACATAAAGCAGAGCAGTGCACGGCTAAACTATGTATTGTAGATTAGATTTTTTTTTCCTAAACAGTATACTGTAATAATCTTTTGTTTTTTTTTTGAAAATACAATAATAATCTTCTTGGTGGGCTGTATCTATAACCAATCTCAGGGCTGGACTGAACAAAAAGATGTGTACTTGCAAAGAAAAAACAAATAGGACTCATATAGATCCATTTTTTAGTTCATCATCCAATCAGACAAGCACAGCATCATCTTATTGAGAATAAATAAAAAAATAGTAAATAGAAATATAAAGTGTTGAAAACATAAAAAAATATATATAAAAAACTTTAAATAAAGTTATAAATTTAACCTCACCTTTTAATTTTTCAATTATAATTAAATTTCAAATGTTTGTTAATCAAACTTTTTATAATGACCGATTAATCCAAAATTTTCTCTTATAAATTAAAAATTTAACCAAATTTTAAAATTTGTGTTCTGATTTTGAATTTTATTTCAAGTTTATACAATTATTAAATTATAATGCGTATAAATAGATATAAATAAAATTTCATTATAATTATTAAAATTTGGTTAAATTTACAATTTACATGAAAACGTTTGGATTTAATTAGTTATTATTAAAGATTTTATTAAAATTATAATAAACTTTTAAAAATTGGTTGTAATTGTAAAAATTAAAAAATTTGATTAAAATTACGTTTTCATTTAAAGGTTTGGATTTATTTAACCAATAAGCTTATATATCTATATATATATATATATATATAGATAGAGGAGAGAGATGTCAGATAGGACTATGTATGTGGCAGGGGTGAGCACGGTTCGAGGGAATTCGGGGATTAGGAAATCTCCGGACCAGTACCAAAAGTCGGGGATTTGAAAAATCAAATCTCTGGAACCATACCAAATTACGGTTCGGTTCGGTTCGGTACGGTTTGAACAAATTTTTGGTACGGTTCGGTTCGGGGTTTGGTACTTTTGGATCGGTCCAAAACGGTACGGTATGGTTCGGGGATTTGGAGATTTTAATATTTAAAATAATAAAAAAATAATATATAGTCTTATTTTTTTGTTTCATATTTATTTTTAATCAATATAAATATTGATATATACACACACACACACATAATATTACTTACAAAATGATTTTAACACATTATAATAATTTCTATCAATAATTTATGAAAAATTAAAATTTTATCAACAAATAAATAATTTTAATACATGAATAAAATTAATATAACATTATGTTTTGACAATAAAGTTCTAAGTTGAAGTTTATTTTAAAATAATATCTATAAGAATTAAAGAAATTATGATAAGCTATAATTTATAAAAATGAGGGGAAGAGAGGGTACTGTTCATTCATCATCCACATCAACTGTTCATCCATTTCCAGAATTAATTATTATTTAAAATATTATCTTTAGGTGGTAACTGGTGAGTCTTTTAGGGAGATTTTTTGGTGTAAGTCCCATGGTTGAAGGGCAGTAAGTCCAGATAGCTCCTCTGTAGTCAGTTACT
>CANYLF011602897.1:0-25744 GCA_948193215.1 Bocquillonia castaneifolia | reverse complement strand
TTGATGATGTTCTTCTATGGGGCACGAATAAGAATGGCTACACTTCTTCTGCCTTCACAAAGTTGTACCATTCCACGTTTCAACAGCCATCAACAATGCAAATATCTTTGGTTTGGAAATCACTTGCTCCTCCAAAGATGGTTCAATTTTCATGGCTTGCATGCAGAGGTAAAGCCCCCTCTCTTGGTTTTTTGAGTTCTAAAGGTGTTGGTTTTCAGGGTGGATTGACGTGTACTGCTTGCATGCATCCTATTGAAACTATTGATCACATTCTTCTTCATTGTGCCCATTCTTGGACCTTGTGGATTTTGATTGCTAGACAACTCAACCTCTATTTTGCTATGCCCAATACTGTTATGGATTTCTTGCTTCTTTGTCAATCTATGATGTGGAAGAAACCATATAGTAATTTCTGGAATACGCTCTAGTACTTTATGATTTGGGAGATATGGAAAAACAGGAACGAGGATTTTCAGCAATGAGACTCCAAAAATGGAAGACACTCTAGTTAGATGTTTTTCACAGACAATTTTCTTTTATAAGTTACATAACAATTCCTTTCCTTATTCATGTATGGATGTTTATAGATGTTTCAGGGAAATTTTATCCTCTTTTTAGTTTGTTTTGGCTCTCTTCTGGAGGTGCAGCCTTTAGTGTGTGAAACCTCATTTAGTTAGCCTTCTTTTCCACTGCTAGTGGATTAATAATATTCACCATTTATCAAAAAAATAATAACAACAATCAAAATAGCAAATTCAATTTATAGTGAATAAGAAAACATAAATAATAAAATATCATAACATTTTATATAAAAATAAAAATTTACTAGTATAATATTTGCATCATAAAATATAATTTCAATTTAGAATGGATAAGAAAATATAACTAATGCCACAATATAGTGCAATTTTACATCATGATAAAAAGTTTATGAAATAATATCCGCTATAAATAAATAAAAGGAAAAGGCAAAAATATAGATTTTATATATCGTTTATAGAATTTGTTTAGCGTCATTGCTAATTTAAAATCCATTTATCTTTCTAGTGAAAGAATTTTTCGAACTCGTAAAATATTAAAAATGCTCATAATGAAACTTTGTACTCCATTTTCATCACTAATTGAATAGTATATAAGTTATAGACATAAGTGCCTTTTAATTTTGAAAATTTTTGAAATTTCATAATTATAAAATCATTATTACTTCTTTAGAATTCCATAACTATGAAATCATCCTTGGTTATTAAATATTATCAAATTAAAAACTTTTTGAATTCTTAACTTTAATTATACATAAAATTTTGAAAACTAAATAATATAAAAATGTTAAATAAAACTGAAATTAAAGTAAAAAATAAAAAAAAATGAGTAACGCATCAACTAAAAACCCAAGGTCTTAATAAATTTCTCCTCATAAAAAAAAAAAACTAAAAAACCAAGGTGGCGAAACTAAAGTCTTCAACTTTTAAATAGTTTATATAGATTGTCAAAGTTTTCTAATCACTTGGAGGAAAGAATTTATCACACTGAAATCTAGTTGACTTTTAATAATAAATTGCAATGAATTTATTATTATAGAAATTTATTTAAATTACTTATATTTAAAGAAAAAACTCCATAATTTGCAATATAGTCTATGAATAATATTTACTATATTGTAAATCTATCTATAGCTATAACAAATATAAAAGTGGAACGGGATTAGCAGGTAAATTAACACCCTTACCCTTCTCTAATTAGCTTATTAAATTATGCTAATATTTGATTAGAATGATAATTTCACTAATATTTTATTAATTATTAACAAATAATGAATTCCTTGATTGATTAGGATTATAGTCAAATTACTATAATATTCATGTTAAATTCTTATTAACTAATTATTCATAGGGACAATTAGGTCTTATTAAATTGATTAATTGTTAAAAAATAATAAAGTTCTTAATCTATTAGAATTAGAATTATCAATTATTCTTATCAATTAGGATTGTAATTATAATTTATTGTCTGTCAACAATCTACAGCTTAAAATAATTTATTGGAGTGACCCTTTTAACCTTATGCCATTTCTTAAGCAATAAATATAAAAATCCGACTAACATTTCTATTAATCTGGTTAAAAACTCCAAGCTAGGATAAGATTCCGTAGGCTTATTAAAGCAATTGATGCCCATAATTAGATTAATTGATAAGAATACAAGAAAAAATGTATCGAAATATTTCTCAATAACAATTGATGTGCTTGGATGAACACGACTACGATAAACTATTGGGAGAAAGTTACTTTGAAAAACAACTAACAAATTAACATTTATTAGACAAGTAATTATTAAAAATTTATGTTATAGTTATTAAGAATCTATAAGTTAAGGAATTTTTTTGTAATTAGGGCTTGAAATTTTGTAAGACATTGTGGCAGAGGATTCTTCATGGAACATGAAATGTTGCACCAATAAACAATAATTAAAGCATCTTCACATGAAAATACGACTAGACATCACAATATTTCCAAGGGCTCTTCCGGAATCTAAACCTAAAAGAATGTACTCCCTCTATTTCTATGTCTTTTAAGATTTTTTGCATAAGTATTAAGTAGGTTATTAATTAATTTAATTTATAGGGCAATATTATCCTTTAGTAGTATTACTTGAGACATAAAATATTAGCTTTTTAGAATATTAATCATGGACGGTAAAATAGCAAAAATATCATTTAATAGTGTCTTAAAATGTGAGAGTCAACAAAATCCTAAAACGTCAAATAAAAAGTAACGAGGGAGTAATTCTTTACTTAGGAGTAAGCTGACACTTGAGACTCTCATGATAATGAGACTCCAATTCATAATCGATACAAATTTTTAATGTAGCATTACTGTATAAAGGTAGTCAAAAAATATTAGTGCTTATAAATGTGATTTGATAACGTTGATTCTCAACAAACACAAATATACGTAAATTCTAATAGTCAGAATGCCAAAGGTCTAGAGAGAAGCACATGGGAAGTATGACTATAACAATAAAATTTTTAACTAATTAGGATAATATATGATAATCTAATATGCGAATTCATCAAAGATATGAAGTATGCAATATATCAAACTAACAATAAGTACATCATGCATATAATACATAAAATAGATTAAATTAAAATTATTATTTTTAAAATTTATGTTTTGTTTAGATAATATAATGTCAAAGTAAAATAACTAATATAATAGCAAAACAAAATTACTACAAGTACATGATACATGAAACATGTATACAAGAGAAATTAATCAAACTAATAAAGTTATAGAATTATTAGAACATTGGACAAATAATATCAAGGGTGTGTTTGATAGAAGGATAATGAGGGTTAAAAATTAAGGGTTAAATTTTAATGATGTTTGGTTGTTTTATAGGGACGAGGAAATTTTAAAAGGGTCAAGTTTTAACCCCAAAAAGGGGTTAAACATTACCCCTTCTTATGGGAGGGTAATGGTGGGACCCACGTGTTATCACATCCATATCATTATTTATGATTATTTTTTAGTTTTTTTATTGTATTTTTATTTATTTATCTATAAATTATTAATGTGTGGACACCACGTTTTTGTCTTTATATAATATTACTAATATTTTTATTTCAAATCAAACACAATGAATTATTACTCTCTCACTAAATTTTAACCCTTTAACATTTATCCCTCAAATGTTAACCCCTTAATTTTTAACCTCCATTCCCCAAATATTAAAGTATATTTATCATAAGATGCAACTTATTATATATAGAGAAATATATGCTCCATAAAATTAATAAAATTCTCTCACTAATTTAAAATTTTACAAAATTAATTATAAAACGAGCATCATGTGAGAATCACGCGTACAACATACACGTGCAGGTGTAGAGGAAAAACTAGTATATACTTCAATTCATATCAATTTAAATTTGATTTAATCTTTTAGACATCTAAGACTCTGCTCCTTGATCCTTAACTTTACCAGTTCCATAACTAGGACAGTTCTGGAAAGTGTAACTAAAACTATTACCTATTAAAAACTATTTTGAAAAAAAATGCTATTGACAAGCTACATGTGACAGGGAGACGATAACATAAAATTATCAGTCTAGTGAGCATATACCGAGCCAGTAGCATCCTAGTAACTCAACTCTGTGATCTCTTTTATCAAGCTACAGTGGGTTCCAACAAGACATTTGCAGCCAAGTAATATGTGCATGTTAATTTCAAAGCAACAATCAGAGAGAAATAAACATTAGCAAAGTCACAACTTAACAGCATAACTACTCAAACTTCCACAAGCACCATCAAACTTCACCAAAATGAAAATTTATATATTTGTCTTACCCTCGGTGAAATAGAACACATCAACCAATTGGATTCACATGGACTGAGCCCAATAAACTGTTTTGCATTGTCTATAGCCTGCCACCCAAAGGAAGACATGAGTCCGATACAACCTGCACGCACAGAACCTACTTATCTCTCTATCTCTGTCTATTGCTACAAAATATTTAAACTTCCATTTTCAACAAACTTCACAGAGAATTTCTATATGTTTTCTGTTCCACATCAAAAAAGATGTTAGACAAATACTTTAGATTTTGAAAAAGAAAACAATTATCTGTCTTTAATCACCCCCATAATTTAGAGATGAAGATTAGTTACTCTGTCAAAGCATGATAATTAACTAGAGAAAATACTTGCTCTAGACCTGTAGTCCTTTCAAAGCAAGCAAGACAGCAAAGATATCTTTATCAGGCTTATCCATGTAATCCGTGTTAACTGTAAAGCTTTAAAAGTGAGATCATTCTTTACACAGTAGGTTCTAAGTTTTCAAAAGATAATCATAAAAAAAAAGTACTGCAAGACGCCATTGAAAATGACTTTTCATTTGCAAATCAAAATTTCTTTTACAATGAGTTACAAATATTCGTGTACCTAATTAACTGTTAGTTACAAATTGAACAGATTAAGCTACAAGTAAAATGAATAAGGTATTCTATAAATTAGTCTAAGTTCAATTAGTCAGTTGTTTTCATCAACTTCTTTCTAAAGTTAATATACTCAGGCCAAGGGAAGAACTAGGTATATGAAACAAAGCTGAACCAATTATTTTGCAATAAGGCAAAATAAGATGATAAATGTGAGAGATGAGGTGACAATAACAAGAGCTCCACAACCCATTAGTGTTCTCTTGACAAAAATGGCATGCAATGACGAGCAGAATGTGGAGAGGAATCAATCTCTCTGAAATTTCTGCACAAAAAGGAAAATGGAAAATATCAGTACCGTGAGCAGAGAGCTCTGGACAAACAGTAGCAAACAGATGACACAGTTGAGTGATACAAGGAAAAATGGACAAGAAAATTTAAATTTGAATCAGATGAACTCTGAAATGAGTAGAGACAAAATGGTATCAAGTGTAACGAGCTGGAAGGTAAAGAAGGCAGCAGAATTGCAAATGTGGGGCCATGAAAAATTGCAATTGCCATTACATGGCCCTATGACCATCTATTGATGAAACAGAAAGAACTAGAAGTTGCTCAACTAATTGCCTTCCTTTCAAGCTCTTAGAAACAGAAAGAGCTAGAAGTTGCTCAACTTATGTGAAGACACAGTACGTTACTTTTCAATCAAGGCAGCAGAATTGCAAATGTGAAAAGTAACGTACTGTGTCTTCACATAATTTCTCCAATGTGCACTGCACATTCTCCTTGATTAAATAATTTATAGCTACAACTCAATAATTCATATTTCTTTTTCAAGTCCTTTGATGAATTTTGTTTAGGTGGTTATACGGTATGGTTGGAATGTTGGATGGATATGTGCTTTTTTCTTCTTCAGTTGATAAGAAAACTTGAGGAAAGAAAGGAAAGACTATGCATTGTTTTCAGAGCTTAATAAATATGGTTGTACTATATGGTTGGAGGAATGTTGGATGGATATATCCTTTTCAAGCTTTCTCTACTCCGACCAAAACTTTTAATTTTTTCAATTCTAACCAAAACTTTTAATTTGATTGCAATTTTATCCATTAGTTCAAAATTGTGTTGGTTAAATATGCATTAACTTCTGTAACAATTAAATTTGATCTAAATTAATGATTTTACTATTTTATATTTATGAAGAAAAGTTACTGTGACATTAAAAATTCTTTTTATATTTTAATCATTTTAAATGTAATTTATTAATTTTATAAAAAAAATAATTTAAAAATTATTTTTTCTCTCTTAACATTAATCATGACTGTGTAGTAAAATAAAATAACAAACTATAGAAATAATTTAATTTAATAATCACAATTAAATCAATTTTAAAATGAAGGATGGAATTTCAACCAGATTAAAAGATTTAGTTAGAATTGAAAAAATAAATAAAAGCTGTGGCTGGAATTAAAAAAAGTTAAAATGGTTTGGATTTTTTGGTGACTAAGCCTATAAAATATTTACAGCAATGTTTACTACATGAATTGTTGACTCAACTCTATTTCTTTCCCTTGGCCCTTAGGTGTGGCTCCTAAAATGCATGATATGTATCCATCTTTTCCTTTGTTTTACCCATATAATTTAGTTCTGAATTTCAGAATTCCAGTTTAGCTTTCCACTATATTCCACAAGTAAAACCATAGGATAGTTTAACACAAACTGTCATGTACCAATCTGGTATCAAAGCTTCAAGATACTTGAAGTTTATTGATTGATCTTATGCCAGATGATGACAAATGCTGAATTCAATTTAAATTTTGATGCTCTTAGTCAAGAATTTGCTACTGCACAAACAGATAATGAGAGAAGATTTAGCGTGTTGCAAAATGATATGAATACAATCAAGGAACAATTGTTTATGTTGCAAAAAAGCACTCAACAGTTGCTTCAAATGCCTTCTCCAAAATCCAAAGAATGGCAAACAAACCCCAGAAAACAACCGAGTACAAAGGAATAATGGAGGACCAAACCAAGAACAAGACACGGCAGGAAATAAGAAAAAAAAGATCAAGGAAGATGTTTCATGTTCCAATGGTAAAATTGATCCTGCGCCATTTAGTAATTGGGTGGGTTAGTTTAGAATCTCTCTCTGATTGGTATAACATGAGTGAAGACTGAAGGCTAAGATTTGGTAAGATAAAATCCACAGGGTTAAATAAAATATGGAATGTATGACGTCGATCCTGGTGTGGAAAGAACTAGAGCGGGACCTTATAAACTTGGCCTGAGATGAAATATAAACTAGGAGAGAATTATGACAGCTAAATAACATTGATAAAATACGAGAGAAGCTCCATGAATAAATAAAAGAAGAGGAACCACAAGGGCAGCAACCAGAACAGTAACTGGGAAATGTTTACTAACATGATAAAGAAGCAGAAGATCAACTCTTGCAACCTCAAACCTTCAAACCTCCAACCTGCTACAAAATTTTCAGGTGCAAGGCGTTGAATATGAAGAACCAATGAAAGAAATTAAAAGTTTTCAAGGGCAAGCTGATGTTCCAATTGCATTGTTTTGGTGATGTGATTTTGGAAGAGGAAACAACCGATTATTTCGACTGATTTCATAATTCCACAAAAGTTAGTCAATTTGGGCATTGGTATTAACATGCCATCACTTCTATTTCTAACAAAGAAACAGAGGCATGAATATTCAAGAAACCAAAGGTGTTCGATACTTAAAACATTTCAAAACTCGAGGTCAAGTTTTTTTCAGAGTTTAATAAAATTTACAGCAATGTTTACTGTTTGAATTGTGTTGACTCGATTTTACTTCGTTCCCTGAGGTGTGAATCCTAAGACTAAGTGTGACTCCTATAAATTTATCCATCTTTTCCTTCGTTTTTCCCATATAATTTAGATCTGAATTTCAAAATTCAGGTTTAGCCTTCCACTGAATCCCGTTTGTTAACCATGAGATGGTTTAAATCTGTCCTATATCAATCTTCCTTAAAACCATAATTCTATAGAAGTTCCTCGACTGTTAGTAGACTTTAGCACGCTGTGAAGGAATGGGCATAGAAATTTGTGGAAGAGATTGGGGAGAGAAGTTTTGTTTTGGATTTCTCCAAGAAATTTCAAACATGGGCTAACATAATTTCACAATGATTTAGAAAGGCAACTCCAACCTTAATACCAGAAAGACCCTAGGAACACTTGGAATGATCAGTAGTTACTAGCTAGTCATAATAGTACGGACGCATTTGGTTTCTTATATATTGAACTATGCCTAATTTATGACAGCATTAGTCCAGGTAGTTCACATTCTCAAAATTCTGTATCTACTTAGGTCCAGCCTGAGCCCCAAGTTCATTAGTAAACAATAAGTTCTAAAAGTGGTGGTGTTAACATATGGAAGAAAAAAAAAACAAATATCGGATAAGGAATATCTCCAATTTCTCTCAACGCTTTTATAAGGATTTAGGGCACATCATTAGGATTCACCATAAGCTTCATGACATAGATTCTCCTCAGGACAAATCAATTCATAACAGCACAAACCAGATGATATGCCAACTTCAGGTAGTGTGCATGCATGAATAAACTGAACCCAACAGACAGAAAAAAGAAAAAATGCAGAAAGGCCACAGCCCTTTAGTTATGCTTACTCTTTTATTCTCCTTTAAAGTCTATCAATTCACTACGAGAGGCATAGAGCTTTGCCACTTGCTCCTCTGCTTCAATGTCATTAACAACACCACGACATCGTGGGAAGCCACAATAGCATGCTAGTTGTTCATCAATTGAGAAAAACCTGAAAAGAATGCAATCAGCGTCATAAAATAAAAAAAGAAAGAAAGCATATAAATTAAACATGCTTTCAAAGAATTGGAGAATAACCTATAATCATATGTGAGTTCCTCCCATCTTTTGATGTCTCTCTTTGCAAATATAATTATATGTTCATCGCCATTAACACTTATCACTCTTGAATAACAATTTGGCTGCATCAAAAATGAAAAATGAGTGCTCTTCAACATCATTTATAGTCGGTGTTAATAAAAAAAATGGTGATGATAGTATTAAAAGCATACTGTCTGCATAAAAATCCATCCTCGGGCAATATTAACATGGTTGGAAGGATCTCTTAAGATATTAATTCAACAAAAATAGAAGTTTTCATTAACAAAATGAAAAATATGAAAGGAAGCACCACACCTCACATGAATGATTAATTAGATGGGCAATGCTTCCAGCCCTTGTGGCATCAATGACTCTTTCATCATCAATGCGAAACATGTATGTCCCAGCACCCTGCAGTTAAAAAATTATTCAAAACCTTTCTTTTAATGCCCAGCAGCTGTCAAGAGTTTTACCAAGAGGAACAACATCATCTGAAAGATAAACATACCACCAATGAATTGTATATGAAGTGTTCCCTTCTGTCAGCTATAGGCGGCCTAACAAGCTCCCCAGTGTATTCAATCACCTACATATCAAACAATTTCTAAGAGCTTGACAATCAAAAACACCTTTGATTAAGAAGCATAATCAATCAGCAGAATAATTTACCATGTCCCCAGCCCTGTGCGGATGCTTCGCAAAGATGCCAAATCCATGAATTCCTGATTTGCCTAAACCAAAAGATGTTCCCAATGATCAGAGCAAGAATCCAAATCAAATTATCATTTGAAGTTTCAAGTGCTTGTTTATCTAAAATAGAATTCATTTTATCAACAAAACTTGGTGTAAAAGATAAAGGGAGAGACCCTAAAAGGCCAAAGTATTTTTTAAATGAGATAAATATATTTTGCCCCCTGAGCTTTGTACAGTTCAATAATTTGCCCCCTGAATTTTTTCACTCAATTAAAAACCCCCTCAGGTTTACTTTCGTCCAACTATTTACACCTCAGTTTTTTTGGCAGTAAGTCAACATATCTAAGGGTTCAATTACATGAAAAAAAGTTAAATTTACTCCCTGAACTTCATTTTTAGCTAATAAATTCCTATAAAATCATTTTTAATTCAAAAAAATCAATGAATTTTTTATAAAATTATTTTTTAAACTCAGTAAAGTTTAAATAAATTTATTAAAAATTACAAAAATCTTATAAAACTTATAATAAAATACTAAAATCATTAAAATTAGTTAAGAAATTATAAAAAAACACATATAAAATTACTAAAATTATTATATAATTATTATAATAAATTATCAAAATTTAATTAATATTACAAAATTATATCTAACATATTGGACATTATTATTAATAAACTTCTAAAAAATACTATAATTTAACAAAAAAATCAATAAAATATTAAAATTATCTAAATTCTTTTTAAAAGTTAATACAATTATAAAATGTAATAAGTATGTTTCTCATATTAAATTGAATAAAAAAATTAAAATATTTAAAGTATCAGTACCATATTAACTTTAATTAATAAAAGTTCTCATAAAATTACTAAAAATCTTAGGTAAATTTTTTTCTCACAAATTATACACAATCAATCTAAAATATAGTTATAAAAGATTATTATCTTATTTTTCTTTATTTTTTCAAGATGAAAAATTTTAGATGAAAAATGATTATCATACAATAAATCAAAATTTTATTAAATTTAATATGAGAAAAATATTTATTACATTTTATAAATTTTTTATATTTTTTAAAAATTTTAGATAATTTTAATATTTTATTTATAATTTTTTAAATTATAGTATTTTTTGAGAAATTTATTGATAATAATTTCCATTATCTTAGATATAATTTTTAATATTAAATAAATTTTAATAATTTATTATTATAATTTTAGTAATTTCTTATGTATTTATTATAATTTCATAACTAATTTTAATGATTTTAGTATTTTACTATAAGTTTTATAAGATTTTTGTAATTTTTAATAAATTTATTTAAATCTTTTTGAGTTTAAAAAAATTATATAAAATTTATTGATTTTTTTGAATGAAAAGTGATTTTATAAGAAATTAGCTAAAAATGAAGCTTAGGGACTAAATTGAACTTTTTTTCATGCAATTAAACCCTTTGACATGTTGACTAACAGCCAAAAAAACAAAGGGTATAAAAAGTTGGATGGAAGCAAACCTGAGGGGGGTTTTTAATCGAGTGAAAAAAACTCAGGAGGCATATCATTGAACTGTACAAACCACAGAGGGGAAAATATATTTATCCCTTCTTAAATTAATGGAACTGACACATTTAAATGTGCAAACTTCAATTCCTATTTGGAGAGTGCTAGTCTACACCCTACAAGCACATCATTCATGGAAATACCTCAATTAACATATAAAAACAAGGAAATTAACAATGGAACTGATAAAGGCTCTGAGATCATAATAAAGGATGATAGAAATATTCTCTCTATAACAGTAATTATGGTGATAAGAGCATGCATCAAATCATCACAACTTTTGACATTGCAAATATTGTTCACCAGCATTTTCAATGCAGCAAAACCTGCACTATAATATAAGCTTCATATTCCAGAAACCCTAATTGTCTGAATGAATGCTACCAATTCTAGCTTGCAAATAACCTAGATGATAACCAACCAAAGCAGGACCACATTATCCATCACATGGACTGGTTTGAATTAATCAGTTCCCTAAATCCAATCAGTTATAATTTGGTTACTGAATTGGAAACTTTCGTTGCATCAGTTCAAGACTTTCAAGGGAAATGAGGAAGGAACCAAGACTTCTGTCATTCTAATAGATTTGTCCATTCTTTGTCTCGATAACAGTTTCAGTTCTAATTGAAAAAGAATTGCACTTCTTTCTCTTCAGTTAAGAAATTTATAATTAAAAATAAAATTAGTATGTCATGTGTAATTATAAAAAAAATTTTGCCCATCAAAAACACTAAAAAATTTCGTCATAAATATCTAAAATCCTACGTGATAAAATCTAACCATCTAGATGAAATAAAAATTTGCCATTCAACTCCCACACTTTACACTAAGACTAACAGTGGTGTATAAAAAAAATACCATGCATGAAAATTATGCTTTCACTACAAAAACAGAGAAAAATTTATGACAAATTTGGAAAATGGACCAGTCCAACTCCTTAGCATATACCCATACATACCACAATCCATGTAAGATCAATTTGCTATTGGTTATGACTTTAAAAATAAATGCTTAAGAGTTATAAGACAACTTTGGGAGTGAATATTTAAGAATAGGAGAAAGAAACATGCTTCAGGAGCTAGAAATCAGCACATAGGAACACAGTACCAATGTCGTCAGGTTATTAAAGCTTGTAAAAATCACTTCATGAAATAAAAATGATGCGCTTACCAAAAGCTAATCTCTTTCGAAAGCTTTGACGCATGTATTCATACTTTTCAGCCATAGAGATAATGTTGTTAGGAGCATCAAGCCGAGAGGCTTTTAGCCTTTGAAGGTCAGCAGAGAATCTAGATCCATCCACTCCATTTGAGGGTAGTGCTATGCCTGATGATTGATGTTGACAGTAACCACCAACCAGATAAGGTTGATTCTCAACAAACAAGCGCTTCAAGGATGCAGCAGCAAGGGCTTCAGGTTCCTTCCGCCCTCTTCTTCCAAAATAATTGTAAGGCTCTATCACAATAAAAGGCAAGATTTTAACCGAAATATCATCAGATTTTTGTGTTTAACAAATTCAACCAATTAGAGGCTAACCAAATAATAAGAATCAACAAAGTCTAATGGTACAATGAATCTATGGAACCAGCAGTTATTATTAACAAAACAGAATATATATGCCTGAGACTGCAAAAATGCAAAAGCATGCCAAAAGAACACATAAACCGTACCGAAAAGCAGATGAAGTGGACAGAGAGCATGACACTAAATTCCGAATGCTTATAATGTAGTAGGCACTACAATGAACAAACAATAAAAAGCATACCACTGCGAGCACAGCCTGATGGATTACAAGGAGGCACATGGTCAGAATACCGATGAGTAATTCGGCCAATTCGTTCTTCTGTGAATGGACGCTCATTGGATGGCTGCTTGTGCCTCTTGCAGAAGGACAGTAGGCGAATGCATTGATCTTCCATGTCATCATCTACAGAAAGTAGATGGAGTCTTTCCTCATCCTCAAGCTATGCAGACAAATAGGAAAAAAAATACAGGAAGACGAGCAATAAGATCGATAAGCAATAAAACCAACATCCTAGGAAATGGCAGATAGCAGAAAAAAGATTACCTCCACACAAAGGCCAGCTGCACGTGCACAGAGTGGATGATATGCCACCCGACAAGTATTATTTGAACACTGAAGACAGAACATTTCAAAAAGGACACAATTAATGAAAAAGAAAAAAAAAAGACTAATGATAACCAAATGCAAATGAATGGCATAGAACAGATGAACACATGTAGATAGACACCAAGCAGCCATACTGCATAATAATGTTAGAGACGATAACTACAGCCTGCGGCTTTAAATGGTTCAGAACATTTATTCATTTCTTAAAGCCACCTCCACTTTCAGAAAATACAGAACTAGTGAATTGTAGACAAAACTTTTTCAACATTTCTGCAAGATCTCTTTATCCTTCATGGGAGAAAAGTACCATATTTAGTTAACCGGAAGATACATGGCCAAGTGTGACGTCTCTAAGAAGTATAAACAATGGAACTCAGGAAAACACTAGTTCAAAAACTTACAAAATTTAGAACCATGGTCTAGATTTCATATAGAAACATGATCGAGTACTTTCTAGACCATATGAAACCTTGATATTTATGCACAAACAAGTCAATTAGTTGCCAGTTAAAAGTTTATTTTTGCTTTATTGCTATTTTGGTGCACTGATTTTTCAAGGAACAAAAAGGAAATTAGAAGAAAATCAAAAGAAATAGAATTAAATTAATTTCCATCGTTTGGGACATCTATTTTAAGACGAAAAAAGTATTATTAAACAATTATATCCTAGGAAATGTAACTTTACTTTTATAAAATAGAGGATGTAAGAGAAAATTTAAAAAGTTATACTTTTTTTACTCTTTCATTTCCCTCTATTATCTCTCCCTTTGAAAGGAAATTATGAGTGAAAATTAAGACCTCCATTTCTACCCTTTTTTTCCTTTCTCTACTTATCCTCTAATCATCTAAACAACCAAAAAGATATCAAATAATTTCCTTTTGTTTTCCTGTCACCAATTCTACCCAAACAATGATAGGTGCAAGGGTCAAATGCAATTATTCCCACACTGGCTGGAATCTAATGGTTGCAGCATCTTTGTTTTGTTAAAGCCTTTGACTTGAATCATTCAGCATTGGATCTTCTTAATTTTGCATTATGAGTTCAAGTTGCCAAGACTTATTTTAAAATGATATTTACCTTGTAATATTTTTCTTTTCAACAAAATACCTTTCTAACTTAAAATAACTTCCTTTCCAGCAACAGTACTTCTTTGAGTGACACAATTTATCCCTAAACAAGGAATGCTAAGTATCAGAATTAGAATCTTATCACCTTCCATCTTTGCTATGTCATTTCAACTTTGTTCTTTCACCTTGTAATAGAATCGTATAGCTACTTCGATCATTTAACAATAGCTGTTGATTAAGAGAGATGCAAAAACAAAGTTGCTCCATAAATTTTTCCACATCAAAACTTAAACGAAGAAACGAGAAATACAGCAAGTGACCCAGAATTAGAAACAGCTACTTAAAGGTGTGTTTTGTATTGTGGTTAGGTGTTCAAAACACGTTTGGAATTTTTTTTATTTAATTTATTAATTTTTTAAAATTTTTAATAAGTACTTTTGCTAAACCTGTGTTTTGGAAAAGCATCTATTTATTGCTTCTACAAAACTATGGTTTTAAAAAAAAAAATAAAATAATATAAAATTCTCTCTCCAAAAGCACTTTTCAGAAACTCATTACCAAACTCACCCTAAGACTTGTATATGCCTAAGTCAATATGATCACCTGCAGCTGAACCAAATAGCTACGTGGATGTAAAAAGAACCAAAAAGAGGCTCTGTGCTACGCAACTTAAATGCATTAACATCACTTATAAATTATGAAACCTACTTGAATGAGTGACCGCTAAAGCAAACACTGTTTTATGCTTTTACCCTCTTTTACCTAATTTGTTTATTGCTTTAATATTGACACAAGCCGAGCATGAAAATATATAAAAATAAATAGTTTCACTAGTGGCCAGTTGAGCTCCTGAAGTTTTCTGACTATCAAGTGCGTTAACTCATGCCAGATTGAGTGAGAATTTTTAAAAAAAAAACTAAATGAAAATTTCTGTAAACAGAAATGTAACCTGACAATTATGAGGACTATTAAAGCATCATGTGTACTATTGTTAAAAACGATAACAAGCTTACTTGAATGCAGGCTCCATAAGCTACACTGCAGATGCTACATAAGAGCTTCCAACGATCCTGTTCAAAACACAAAACACGATGAGAGAAACAATACCACTCGCACTTAAAATTTTAAAGTACTCCTATAATTACTCTGAACTCAAGCTTCCTCATCAATACTGGCAGACAACAATACAACTAGTTCTTAATATTGGGAAAACAATTTTGAAAGAGCTGCTTAAAAAGGAAGCATGGCATACCAATAAATTAAGAGAAAAACACATTATAAATAACAGACATACCTTGTTAATTCTATTCAGCCCATCAATAGGCTCCATTCTCTTGATATCAGACAAGCAAGTTTCTGCACCAAAATCTGAATCAACGAGTTTCATTATAAAGATTAACAGTTGAGTTTGTGTTATAACTACAAACCAGGAATCCATATGGCACAAGCCAGATGTGCCCAACGTCCATCAGTTGTAGGCTTCATAGCACCACCTAAGGGAAAATCAATGTACAGATTCATTGATGGATAACATCCATAGCTTTGTGTAAAAAAATACTTTGTATCATCAGCATACCTGTAACAGGACAAAGGCAACAGGGTGGTGTGGAGTCGGGGGCACCAGGACGGCATAAATTGCACAACCATAGTATGCCATCAACAGGTTCTAATTCCCCATAACATCTGGCATGGACCTGAGTACACATAACTTCTGATGAAACTGAAGAAGAGACTAGAAAGTTGTACTGGTAATAAATATGTGAAGTAAAAAATTAAGTTTGATTCCACCTCAATATAAAAGAGGAAGAATGAGAAAACAATGCTAAAAAAGCAAAAGAATATAATGACAAAATGGATTTAAAATTTCTTAAAAAGACCGTAAAGGTTCAATCCACAATCATCCTATGAAAATGACATTAAGAAGGCAAGCCAGGAACCCATACCATCATTCTGCATTTATCACACTGCAGGAACAGATTGTTTTCATATTCCTAAAAGCAGCAGATATCCACAGTTAGAATGCAAACATCAAACTCATAGTAAGACAATGGTAAGAAGTCAGCTTTGAAAATACAAATTGCAGATGAATAAAATGAGAAAATTTAATTTCAGGGGACATCATATACTCCAAATGCAATCTATGTTCCATTCTCTAGAACAGGAGAGGATTCAAGTATCAATGGAATGATGTTGACAAAACAGTATTAAAAGAATATTGGGTTTCACCTCATCCATATGGCAGACATTGCACTTATCCAGGTCCTTCCAGTCAACACGGACAGGTCTGTAACCAACAGGCAAGTCCTGATACCTTTCAGAGGTTAACTTGCACATAGACATTTTGGAAGAAAGTCTGGATTTCGATAATCCCTGTCACCATCAGAAAAATATCATCAGCACAAAACTAGATTGCAGTGTACTTGGCTACTTGCAGAGCAGAGGTGTGAAAACACAATACAAGAATATCAAAGCTTCTCCAGAACCACTTCATAAAACACAATACAAGAATATCAAAGCATCTCCAGAACCACTTCATAAAACACCACGCAGGGATTCACTCTTCTGAATGTCTCCCACATTAATACTCATTTTTTTCCCATGAATCCCAGAGTATCAACATCGTGAGAAAGTCACGCTTGAATGCAACATGGAGTTCTAGCAATTGTGACATAAACTGTGAAGCCATAATTTATGAATTCCAATTTCAATGCTTTATCGCTCTCTCTTTCTACTTCCTCTACTCATTCATTTTATTGAAATAGTGTTCACAATAGCCTAAAATCATTTGCCTTGTCCAAGTAATTCCCAAGAGCTCATGAATTTCATTTCTATAATAACAATATATATTGTGCTGATCAGTATAATATATTCAGGCCTATAGCAACTATATTTAATTGTGATTCATCATCAAATACTCCCAACTATGCTATAGAATAAAGGCATATCACGTGAAACAACAAGAGAGTTGGGTCAACTAAAAGTAGAGAAACAACTTTAAACCCCAAAAGGAGTGAACAAGTCTAGTTTTTTTAAAGCATCAAGTCTGATTATCTAGATTAAAAAGCTAATTCAGTGAACTCACTCTACTCTAGTGGCCAAGCAAGTAATCTAATGTCCATAAAAAGCCACATATCTGCATAACAGCAGATGTTGAGGGAACAGCCAATAAAGCAGAAAGTGAATGATCTCTCTATGACCACTTTTATAACCTATTAGCAGCACCAAGTACTAATAGAAGAAATCAGCAAAGACTTCAACAAGCAATATTAGAAGATAGATGCGTTAACAGTGTACCTTTATAAGTTTCATAACTTCAGGATTAGAAAAACCAAACATTTCAGAACCAGATTTATATAACCTTTCCACAACACCTTCAGCATTAAAACCATTGGAAGCACCAGCTTGCAATGTCCTTATTCTTGTGTATATCTTATCCCAGCAAGCAGACGGAGTGGATCCTCTGATCTGCAAAAATATTATTATCATGAATAAAAATCACATTCAGCAACTTTAACATCAAATAGTAAATCGAGAAATAAAACAGCTGGTGCAGCACGAAATAGAAATCAGATTCAATAGCTACAAAGACAAACTCGGCCAAAATACAACATCTGCCAACTAAATTAAACATGTACCTAAAAGGATTATAAATCATAGTTCATCATGGAGTTCACAAAAACAAAGTCCATCCAGGTTTGTAAAACCTATCAGAGATAAAAGAAATATAAAAAAATCAATGAACTTCCCATGTCACCAAAATTTTACCAGCCTTTAAAACCAACAATGCTTAATTTCCTAAATTAAACAACTTGCCCACCCAAGTTACTTGATTTCCAATCCAACAGAATTCCATGTTCAATAACTACCATGCAACATACAACCGTAGAGAAAATGCAAATAGTTAAAATTGGGCAAACAAGAAAGAGTTAAATACAGGACTGAAAGATATACTGTCTCCATAATAAATTTATGTTCCACTGAAAAAAACAAATTTACAGACAAAATAAAATGAATTAGATGAACATACAAGAAAACTCCGCAATTTAAAAAAAAAAATTCAGTTGTGTAAGGTAATCCAAAATTTGTAATCGTCAGTATAAGAATTTCAAAGGGAGTAAGCCCAATCAACTCTTTACTGAAAACACTCAATGTACCCAATTCGTCTCATGTAACTACAATACACCAAACAGCAACCATGCTTGAGTATTTTAATAGCATATGCAAGCCAGCTATGTAAAAAAAAGTACATGAAATTAAATCATGTATAGGATATTTGCACAAACACATGAAGATAATGGAAAATTAAAAATGCATAGCCACATGGGTTTATTTCATTACAGCTTACCTGCTCTCCATCATCCAATGTCACTCTAAAGAGAGGCCGAATCTTTGACTCAGCATCTCTCAACACTTCCATCTTATAAATAGTACATACACTCGAATCTGGATCCCCAAAAGGTAAAAGGAAAATGTCTTTCATGAAACCAATTAAAAAATGTGGAAAATATGAAGACTAGTGAATGCAAATATAAAACAGGTACAAGAATAATAGAAATGATCTTTCAGAAAATAACCACCTGCCACTGAAGTAAACTTCCTCAAGGCAGTATATCCTTCAGGCCAGATAAATTTATCATTCTGGAAGTATTCTGAGTCTTTCACAATCTTTCCTGTAATTACAGTTTGAGCCTTTGAGCACTTTAAATATAAATTTACATACCCCAGCAATCATCAAAAAAAAAAAAAAAACATAATAGTGCAATACAAATTCCTGCACGGTAATTGTTAGTAGTTGAATTACAGTTTGGTGCATTGAGATGCATGTTATACCAGAAAACAATTAGATAACGGCCATGCAGAAGATTATATCAAGGTAAAGGGCACAGAATTGCAACACACATGCAAGTTCGGGAGGGGAAAGGATTGTATAGCAATTGCCATGGTCCTACAATTAAATTAAAGATCCAAACTCTAAACATAACATAACTAACCCATCTGAGATTATAAGAAAATGCAGTTAATGCATAAAAGCATATCAATGATATCTTAGCTTTAAAAAGGTAAGTGCCAATTGCAATGGCTAAAATATTACCGAGGCTTATTATTTGCAAGTCCCCAATCACATACGGACAAGTTTCAAGACTCCTTAATATTCTTTCTATCCCTTCATTTTTTATGCAATCTTCACCAGAATCTGTACTCCCTTCATCCTCGCTACTTGCACTCTTGCAACTATCAGCAGTCATGCTATTTTGGAGCTGTAGCATTCTTCTTGGAAGCCTTTGTTCACTCAGATAACTGATCGAAAACCAATAGTTGTAAAAATGGCATATGCGTAATGAAATATCAAGTCTTTCTTAGCAAATTGTGTTACGATAAATAATATGACGGTGTCGAACATCAGAAACAAACAACTCTCAACCAATTAACATTAGCCAAAAAATAAGGATTTTCACAAATTTTAGCAAATGTGATTAATGGTTCGATTGAACCACGAGGATCTATTGATGTCTTAACTTATTTCCAACCTATACACATTTTTATAGGTGGATTTGGTAACAAATAAAGTAAGGAAAAAAGATAGGTACTCGCTAGATAAATTCCAAAATACATAATATGCAAAGAATGCATTTCTGCTGAATTTGCAGTAAATGCATTGCATTCTATTAAATCATTGGCAAGGTCAGATAACAATGAACCCTTCACTGACATGATAATAATCCAGACTAGATGGGAAAACAAAACTTCCAATGTCAGTTTGAGAAACTAAGCCAAAATAAACAAGCTTACAGTTTTGCTTCTTCCAAGCTTTGAGTGAATTGAGGTTTCTTGCACTTTAGGTGAAAAGATGAAAGAAGTCCTTTGAGAAATGAGATCACCTGCTTTGGTTTAATTCTGAAAAATGACCAAATAAAAATAATGTCATCATAGATACTATAGACAAGTATCCTTCTCAATGACACAAATATTGTGTCTCCTTCAAGATTTAAAGAATTACAAACCTTGCAAAATCATGGGTACCAAAAAATTGCACAAATACAGATCTTCCACCAGAAATTCTCTTTAGGCCTTTACGGTTACCAATAAGCAATTCATCCACAACAATTGCTGGCCACATGGCATGACCTGCACTACAGCAATTAAAAGAAATAGTTGATTAAAACCAAAAAGGCGAAAATAAATTGCATAACAAACTATCAAGTCTGCAGCATATCCAAGATAAACCACATGCTATCACTAAAATGGAACACACCTGAAACAGTACAGGTTGCAACAAGTATGATAATTTTAATAGTTTCCTATTTGTATCATGGAATTTCGCCGTTAAGCCAGGATGAAATATTATGCAGTATGTGTGTCCTAATGTTCAGGAAAGCTATAGGTTTGTCTTCCCTTTTCATTTGTCAATTAAAGTCTCAGAATTTACCTTGCAATCAAAATATTATCTCGGAATTCATACGCACCTTTAAATAATCAAATGTCCATACCAGCTCTATACTTACCTCATCAATAAAAGAAGAGAATTTCTCATGCATGTGAACTATGCACTTGATCAACATAGGCAAACAAAATAAGAACTGTGCACTTGCAGACAGATTATAAAGACAATCAGGAACCAATTACTCAGATAAAATTGCAGGCAGAAGAAAATGGACAACGGTGCAATTTATTCTTTTCACATTGTGAACTAGAGCTTTACTAATTCTCATAATAGCATACCTAAGATGTCTCATGCTTAATTGATATTTAATTTATATCAAAACAAGGCAGGAAAAGAAAAGATCAAAACAGAAAAATTCAGTGCAGACCAGTAAGTTTTGCCCATATAATATCCCCAGGCTCAAGATCTTGGCAGTCATCCAAAACAGCAGCTAACGCAACCATCTCATCATAATCATAGTGATCACCATCTGCACTTTTCACACTGAAAGTAAAGTTCAACTGCTCCATCTCCTCACGAGAAATAAAAAATTTTATTTTCTCATTTGAAAGAATCAAATCCTCTTTATCTCCATCACGATATTCAATCTGCATTGAGTTTCACATCTGATCAACAAAAAGCCTCAAAATGTATACTGACACCCAAAGAACTAAATTTTTTTGAAAAAAAATCGATCAAAGAAGGTAAAGATAAATAAAGCATCAGAAATCAGAACCACACATGATGTTGTTTAGTATCTAATGTGTACCCAACAACTCGCCCTGAATACCAATCAGCATCCAATGGCCAATAAACCTGCAAACAAGCAAACACACTGTAATTATTATGCATAAAACAAAAAGGAAAATTAATTATCAAACTAGCTTCAAAAAAAAACTAAAACTTTAAAAACACATCCTTACCTTGCATAATAATCCAATAAACTTTTTCGGATCAACACCATCTATGCTCAACCTAATCAAGTCAAAGTGCACATTATCAATTAGCAAATCAATTAGTTGAATTAAATAAGCAGATGAATGAATAAATAAATGAAATAAAAAGGATACCTGACCCATCTTCTAGTAGAAGGCAACAAAGACAAAACCTTATCAGAAGAATTGTGTACAAAACTGCTTTTCTTTTTCCTCTTTAAACTCAGACTATTAGTATTAGCAGTAGTATTTACAATATAATTTCGAGAATCTCTCAACCTAGGTTTATCAATGACACCACCGCACAAAACCCTAGTGGAATCATCAATCCCCAATTTAAACAGCTCACCACTGCCAAGTCTCCTCCTTTTCTTCTCCTTCTTCTTTAAACCAACCCCAATCGACTCTTCAACCTCACAATTTTCAGTCTTGCCAACCACATTACACAATTCACCAACCAACCTGTCATAAAACGACGGCGTTTTAGCAGCGGACCTGTTTCTACGGGAGTATACACGGAGAACCGGCGGTCTATTAACAACATTAATACTAATAGTACTATTATTATTAACAAAATTACTATTAAAATTGTGATTGTGAGAGTGATGACTGGTGAGTTTTCGAGCTTTAATTTTCTTGGACATTACATTAGAAGATCCAGTCGCGCTAACGGAGTAGACGCGTTCGAGTGAAACGTAACGGAGAGGAGCAGCAGAGGTGTGAATGTTATCGTCGCCTTCTTCTTCTTCTGCTCCTCCTTCGAAATCGTGTCTATGGAATTTGGGCTTTTGGAGAAACGACATTTTGGTGAGTAAGAGAGAGCAAAAGAATTACAGTGAATTGATTCTTTTCTTTTGCTCTCTCAGTTGCTTGATCGAAGAGAGAGTATTAGGGTTTAGATATTGTAAGAAAGAAGAGAAGATTTTTGGAGGGAGAGATGGAAGTTATGAGATTGTTTATTTTATTTTATTTCACCAAAATTTTCTATCAGTTTCCCGCCGTGTTAGCTCAAGAAAGGAGAGATCGCCCATCGATGTTTCATTGATTTTTTTATTACTATTAATAGTTTTTCCGGCCCTCGTGTACAAGCGGGAGAGTTCTCCCTTTCTAGTTTTCTTTTCTTGTGATTTGACTCTGTTAAGAGTGCTTTTGGTAGGAATAATTCCGCAAAATTTTCAATTCCATTTATATTAATATTTATTTTAAATTCTAATTTTTAAATTTCTTGTAATTGATTATTACTATATTAAAGTCCTCTAAAATTGTTGAAATTTGCAAATAAACGTTAAATAAAAAAGGATAAAACTTTTATTATAATAAAAATAATCTTAAATTTCATACTTTTAGTTTTTCATATTAAACATGAATAAGGTTGTGAAACTTGTTTCGGAAGACATCTCAATTTTTTTATTGGAACGAAATATCTCGATATCTTAGTGTTTTAGCTTTCCGTTTCAGACTATTATCTCGGATTCATATATATTTATATGTTTATATAGACGCACACAAATAGGAGTGAGCATTAGGTTCGAACCGAACCGAACCAAATCAAACCAAAATTTTACTCACCCCTCAAATTGAAACAAAACCAAATAAGAAATTCGGTTCGGTTTTTCAGTTTTAGTATAAAATTTTGATTTGATTCGGTTATTTCGATTCAAAATTCCAAAAGTAGCAATCGAATCGAATCGAATTTCAAATTTCAGTTCAGTTTTTCGGTTTAGTTTGGTTTTTGCTCACCCTTACACACAAAATACTTCAAATTCAAATAATAGAATGTGGCTATATATGTGTGTTTGTTGGTTTTCTCAAGAATGGGTCTGGTTCTATTACGAGAACTGGACCTAACGCAATCTTCTCCAATTTGCGCTTTGCTTTGGGCTTGCCAAAGAGTGTGGGTCTCTCAACCAATGTATCTGACTTGTCAAACGTTTTATGGGTGTGGATCTACTACAAAAGTATCCCACAATGCTACTAAAAATCTTAATAGAACTGGTGAATGAAGTAAGTGTTGCAAAGAACTAGTAACGTGTGTAACTACTGGTTGGACTAACTATAAAATGTAGAACTGATGTTTGTAAATGACATGACATAATCGACAATTACAAAGAACTGGTGCATAGAAATTAACTTGAAAGGAGATATTAACTTAGCAATAGAAATTTAAAGGTTTAATCTTAAATAAAACAAAGTAAAGGAATTGACAATAACTGTTGTATTAAATTTAGACTAAGTCTAAGGAATTGAAAGCTAAAGCTGAAATATAAAGATTGAAATTGAAATGCAGACTATATAAAAACTAAATTGCTAAGAGCTACTGTTTGAATTGATTGAACCTTTGGGCCTTTGTTTGTTGAAGATTATTCATCACTTCTAAGTCTTTCTCTCCTCTATTTATACTCGTTATTGTCCCCTGCTTGATGGAGCAGCTCCAAAGTGGAAACTGCTAGAAATAAAGCTGTTACCATTTCCTTCTCATCCTGAATCCTCGGATACAGGTATTCATGACCAAGTCCTAATAGTCTCGTTATCTTTATATCCATTACCTCTTTTTAGATTGATTGCAAGTTCCTTCTTTTCTTCTCGGGTTTCAGTTACACTTCGAATCTTCTAACTCTACATGTTATTCCACTAAACCTGGTCTTACTAGATCATGTATGAAATCTCCCTATTTTCCTACAATTCCATCTTCCAGAAATTTCTCCACTAACCTAAGCTTTCACCCTATCTCTTCTAAGATGGATCCATTATAGTTGCATGTGATCTTACTGCCTAAGGAAAACGCCAATATCTCCGGCCACAAGAACTGGTATCACTCACCATTATCTTCTTGGTTTCCGGCATCCTTCTAACTTGTCTACATTGTGGACAATATCCCGATATTGGAGACTATTATAATCTCCTATCCTTCACCGGGTCTTTAGTTCCAATTACTGAATGCCTTGGGAACTAATTCTGTTGTGTTCTGAGGACTGGTGCCATAACTACACCTTATTCTTTATCTCTATATGTCCTGACTCTCATCAATGCATTATACAGGCCCTTAATGATGTTTTCCTTACCATTTTCTACCGGGTTATAATGGAAAGTAATCCGACATTATTGGAATTGGTCCTTGTGATGGCCTTTTTTGGACTACTCTGTTTTAAGTATACTTTTGTTTGTACCCAAAATAATTTGGCTTGAAAAGGACTAGGCCTTGGTGTTAGAGAACTGGTAAGTCTATAGTTCTGGTCAAGTAAATTGCTCTTGACAAATATAATGAAAATTGTGAACTAGCCAAGGAGTATTAGATTTCTTAGTAAGGGAGACAAGCACAAAGTCTGATAGGTCTAGTAGTAGAGAGACTTATTATGGACGTAAATAAAAGGCCCTGCCCAAGTAAAGTGTTTTTTAGCAGAAAGAAGGACTTGTGTATAGGCTTGGACATTTTAGAAGTATACTTAAAACAGAGTAGACTAAAAAAGGCCATCACAATGACTAATTCCAATATTGTCAGATTACTCACCATTATAAAAGGTTTTTTGGGCCAGACCCGGTAGAAAACAGTAAGGAAAACGTCATTAAAGGCCTGTATAATACATGGATGACAGTTAGGACACATAGAGATAAAGAATAAGGTGTAGTTCTAGCACAGGCCTCAGAACACAACAAAATTAGTCCCCAAGGCATTCCGCAATTATAACCAAATACCTGGTGAAGGATAGGAGATTATAATAGTCTCCAATATCTCGGGATATTGTCCACAATGTAGACAAGCTAGAAGGATGCCGGGAACCAAGAAGATAATAATGAATGATACCAGTTCTTGTGGCCGGAGATATCGGCGTTTACCCTAGGCACTGAGATAACATCTAGCTGGAATGGATTCACCATAGAAGAGATAGGGTGAATGTTAGTTATATGCACTAGGTCAATCATTTGTGATTATGTATTGACTTTATCATTTTATTAATAAAGAGTTATTTCCATTATCATTTCTTTTATGATAATTACATGAATAGTTAATTCTTACTAAGGTCATCAAGTATGTGACTTGATAGTAAAACCCTTAGATTAAAATAAGAGTTCCATTCAGATTATCCCTAGCCATTTATTTATT
>CANYLF011602413.1:0-18312 GCA_948193215.1 Bocquillonia castaneifolia | reverse complement strand
AAAAAACTGTCATATCTTTTACTGCATTAATTTAACCTTTCATCTTCTTAGAAATGAGTTTCATTTCCCATTAATTGGATTCATAATTTTCTGGTTTTATTTCATCAGGAAAGATAAAATTAGGCCTCCCTCACTACTTATATTATTTCTATTCATATTGTTGTTCCTCTCTAATAGCATTCATCTCCATGGGGATTGGTTTACTGCAATTTTGTTTTTTGTGTTTCAAGAACACATGGTATTAATGGTTAGTTGGAAGATTTAATTTAATTTTAACCTTTTAAATTTCAAGGCTAATTTCTTTCTTCCTTTTTTCTGATGTTTATAGGTATTAATCAAAGGAAAATTGCTTCTTAACTTGATTGTATCCCTGCGTAGTCCTCCTTTTCCTTTATTAATTTCTACTTGAGAAAGTTTGTTTGGCAGTAGGAGTTCTTTATTGTATTTGTAATTTAAAGAATATGATGACAAATAGTCTTTTTAAATTTTCTTCAGTATTTTTATTGCTTGTTTCTCAATGTTTCTTCATTGATCGACCCTTTTGGAGAAGAGAAGAAGCACAAAAACATATCAAAGAGGCTCTTGGAAGTTGAAACTGTTGATGGCCAATAGCTCATAAGTATAGATGTTACTTTTGGTATTAATTAGCCCTTAATTGTAGTAATTTGTTTCACTGTGTGCTTTTAGAGATTATCCAGACAATGATACGGTTTTTAATTTTCAAAGCAAAAGCATTAGGGCAATCATATTGCTTATAACCAATCTCTTGCTTGCTATAGATTGCTGTGTGCATAATCTCTGAGTCATTCTTTCTTTACTGTTGTAATTACATTCCATTTATGGTCATGAATATATTTGCTTTTTGAGCGAGTAATTTAAAGATTGATGAAGACACATGGCTAGCTAGGTAACTGCCATGGGTAAGTGGTAACAACTAACAACTAAAGAAACTCAATGACAGAATGCATATATATCCAGGTTTTATTTTCTAGGTTTAGTGTCAAATCTTTGCTAACGAAACTATATCGACTGCTAATTAATTGCCTTGTCAGGATTTGGACTAATTAATTTGGAGATGGCTCGAGAGGATCTTATATGACCACCGCTGTGGCTTTAACCGTGGTCATATTGGATTTGACAGGGTCGGATTCCCTCTGTCAAGACAAGTTTGATCCATGTTCTTTTTCTTTTACAGGAAATAATTTTGTTTATAAAAATATGTATAAACTAACATAAAGCCGAAGGTCTCTTTATTTAACTTTTTTCAATACTATTCATATTGGTTTTCCTTTCTATTAGTGTTATCTCCATGTATGCTGGTTACCGATTCTCCTTTTGCTCTGAAAATACATGGTTTTGGTTGAAACTTGAAAGGCTCATATGGATTTAATTAGATCCACCTTGGAAGAAAAAAATGTTAAACATTGATTTATGGCAATTATCAAATGTTTTCAGTTAGATTTTTTCCAATTAATGTATATTAAATTCTAAACACTAATGCTATAAAAAGTATATATTGACTATATCGACTCTAAACAAAGACTTACCTGATCATACACTACAAGACATCTCATGAATTCTATTATCATTTTAAAGTTACAAGTGATATATACATCAATATAAAATAATATCTATAAGAGGAGAGGCTGTAAGAAATTATTTCAATATGCTAAAATAATACCTCTTAAATACTTTTTTTAATCAATTTTCATTTACCTTTCTATTTTTAAAAAATATGAATTAAAAAAAAAAGAAAATTAATTGGATCACGAAGTTAAACTTAATTTTACTCCAATAAAAATGACCACCTATAATTTAAATATCTCGGCAATATTACTTCCACAATTACACTAACCCTTTCATTTATACAAAGGATTTACACTGATTATCCAAATATATATGTAATAATATTATTATTTTTCATTCTAAAACTAAATTTATTTATTATTATATATTTATGAAAAAATTATTATTTTAATAAGAACCATGCATCGCACTGGACTAATTACTATTATTAAGAAAGACATAAATATATGTTATATTTTCCTTATTTACTCATGTTAATGAATACTTTGTAAATTGTGTTTAAAAATACGAATAAAACGTCTTTTAGAAATTTTAAGAGGTAAAAAAAGATTAAGTTAAAAATATTATTGGAATTATAAATAGAACTTCTTATATTAGACACTAAAAAAAGTTAAAATAAGTTTTTTTTAAGTAGGACAAAGGGAGTATTTGATATCATATTTAACATTTTTGTATAATTTAAATTAAATATATTTTACACAATTTGAAACAACATATATATTGTATGATTACAAAATCATATTGGATTATATAACTTTTTTTACAAGATTATTATATTAAAAATAATTATATATTAATTTTTTTATATAGCATTGTAGCATGGGTTTGGCTAATTAATTTTAGAGTTTGATAGTTTATATAATTTTTTAAAATATCAGATAAATTTATTGCAAGTTAAAAGTATGAAAATTTTGTAGCAATTAGCAAGGTAATAGAATCCTTGACAACAATGAAATTGACTTGGCCTAACCATTAAATCAAAAAATAAGTGAAAAAAATTAAATGTAAAGTTTCAATCAAACTCATTCTCCTGTAGTTAAAAAGGAAAAAAAAATCCTCATACTCGTATATTTTCTTTTATTAAAATTATTAAAGTAATAAAAAATTTAGAAATCAAAATCTTTTTCCAGACTTAACGTATAAGTAGCTTACTCGCTACTCCTACTCGATTATATCAACCAAACCGACGTCGTAAATAGCAAAACCTATATATAGGGTCATTTCCGTCTTTCACTACCACCAACTTGCACTCTCAACTCAATTCTCTCACTACTCTCTCCCCCTCTCTTACTATAACAGAACACTCTCATTCACCGTCACGCACGCACGCACGCACACGCGCCTCCTGACTTCTCTCTGGATATAGATTTTGGCGGCAGAAAATCTAATAACAATCGGTTAATTAGGGTTTATTAATATATTAATTAGGGTTTTTGATTAAGAGAAAATGTCTCAAACAGGGAAATTAATGCCGAATCTAGATCAACAGAGTACTAAGATGCTTAATCTTACCGTTTTACAAAGAATCGATCCTTTTATTGAAGAGATTTTAATTACTGCTGCTCATGTGACCTTTTATGAGTTCAATATCGAGAGTAATCAGTGGGTAAGTTGTTGTTACTGCCGTTGCTGTTGTTATTATTATTATTGTTGTTGTTGTTGTTGTTGTTGTTGTTGTTGTTGTTGTTGTTATTATTTTGTTTAATTTAGTTTAGTTTAATTATTTTTAAAAAAATTAATGTAGAGTCGGAAGGATGTTGAAGGATCGTTGTTTGTTGTTAAGAGGTCAGATTTGGTTGAATTAATTGTTTCAAATGATATTTGGATTTTATTTTTTTATTAGGATTTTGACTCCTGATTTTGCTGATTTTTTTTTGTTAAAGGAATACTCAGCCTCGGTTTCAGTTCATTGTAATGAATCGGCGAAATACAGGTTTTGATTTGATGCCTTTTTTTATTCAAAGTTAATTTATAGGCTTATGGTTTTTTTTAGCTATAACTTACTACTGTAAAAGAGAATTTTTTTTTTTAATGATTGTCCTTCTTATACATATCGTGCATATGGATTTTATTGATTATTGCTTGTCTTAACTGTCAGTCGATCCTAATTTTGGTTTTTCAGCTTAATTGATTCATTAATTCTTTAAATGTGGCTAATTTAGGCTCTGTCTGATATTATGAAGATGATATATACTGCCTTTTTGTGATAAATTGGAGCTAATTAACCATGTTTTAAATGTGTTGGATTAATTAGGATTGAAAAAATTATAGTTGGTGTTAACTATTATTCGTCAAGTGCAAATTCTTAGGTCAAATTGACTTTTAATTCTATTACGACTCTGCATCTGCATTATTTTCCAATATTCTGATTGACAAATTACCGGTCTGAGACTTTTATTGTGATAAAATCTTGCTTCATGGAAATGTGTGGTGTCATGTAGCTTCTTATTTCTAAATACATTGGGTTACTGAAATGTTTCTATTTTAACTTTTTATATGAACAGAAAACCTTGTAGAGAATTTATTGGGAGATTTTGAGTATGAAGTTCAAGTTCCATATTTATTGTATCGAAATGCATCCCAGGAAGTTAATGGTATTTGGTTTTACAATTCACGTGAGTGTGAAGAAGTTGCCAATCTCTTTTCGAGGTAAATATTTTTCTTGTTTAGTCCATCTAGATTGATGTTAGATATTAGCTTTGAATTTAAATGTATTAAACTCTTAATGGGAGCCTGTCATTGAATCAGTGTCTCACTTGTGGAAAGAGATTTTATTGTATGTTGTAAGAAAGTGAAGGACATACTTAAATATTATGGTTTTGATTTATGAAATTTGTATGGGATGACACCGAGGGGATGCTCAGGACTTGTAACCACAATAAGCTTTAAAGAGTACCATATTCTTTTTCGCCTGAGAGTGGTCATGAGATCAATATTTTTGTTTATTTTACTAATTTAAAATTATAGTGACAGTTAAATACTATACCTTTATGCAGGATAATCAATGCATATTCAAAGGTCCCTCCCAAGTCAAAGGTACCACCAAGCAAAAGGTAATAATTTCTTAGACTATATTGGAGCAAAATTAGATACTTTTTGAAGTCCAGTTTTCATATTATGTTTACCACACAAACTGATGCATACACTTGCCTGCTCTTGCAAACTTGCTATTTACTTTCTTCATATAGAACATTATCATATAAATCTAAAAAAGGGTTCCTAAACTAAATTACCATGAAATGGAAAGATTACTTTTGAATCAAATTAGAAGCATGATATGATTGTGAAATTGGGGTCTATGATCTTATTTCTCTTTTGCATATTCAGATCAGATCTTATACTAGAAAGCATTAGCATAATAATTCTTACTACTACTGATTTTATTTCTTCTTCAAAAGTAAGCAGTAATGTTTCTTCTAAGACTATTTTTCTGTGGTGCCTGTGGCCGACACTCCCTGGATCTTATTTTTGCAAGAATGATTTTCGGGTTAGATGGTTGTGGATTCACATTTTTCTCTGTCAATGATCTTAATTTGGAACAACCGTGGCTGTTGAAATTTCATTCTACGGTGTTCGGTTTTTCCAACTGAGCAAGCTGTTATTAATGGTGCTCAACCTTTTAATTTTGATGTTCAAACTGTAACATTGTAGCGAATTTGAGGAGCTTGAAGCAGTTCCAAGCATGTCGGTGATTGAAGGCCCTCTGGAGCCTTCATCAACTGCCTCTGCTGCCACCGATGGTCCTGAAGATTCTTCGTTTGAGAGTTTCTTTACTGTATGTGCCTCTTACCTGCCACGCTTATCATGATTATTGGTTTCACAATATGCTACTTATATGACATGTTTGAGTTTTTTTTTCTGTCTGATTATCTATGCAAATTCTGCTTTTTCTCTCAAGTCAGATTATTCAATTCAGTGCGTTAGATGGTAAACTACTGCAGATACACACTTTTTTTAATGGAAACCATAAATCTCATTTTGGAAGATCTCAAATGACTAACTGTATTTGTTGTTTTAATGAAAAATATAAATCTCACGTTGAAAGATCTCAAATGGTTAACTGTATTGTCACTACTAGTATTTCATTTATTTTTCTATTATTATACTGTTACAAGTTACAACCTGCAACAAAAAGTGATAAAGTGTTATTATTATCGTTTTTTCATGTTCTCAATACATCACATGCTGTTTTAGGTTACGTATGCATTTGTTCTAGTATGATTGCTAAAGTGGCATGAACTTTCAATAGCTGGCTTATTTTATTCAAAACCGGAGCAAGTTTGATATAGCTGAGTTTTAGATTAAGTTTTATGTTGTGTTGTTTTAAATTGTTTAGGATGTTCATGTTTTTGCCATGCCATGTTCATAATTCACCCTAGATGAAGGGGGAAATTTTTTTTAAAAACAAAGAAAATAAAATAACAGAAGATGAAGAAGGTATATGTATTTACTGATATTTCTATTTGGTCTAGATTTATCAGTATAATGAAAGAAGAGGATAAAATAACAGAAGAGGAAGAAGCTATATATCTACCCATATTTCTATATGGTCGACATTTTATTAGTATATCTCTTACATCTAGGAAATTTTGGCTTCCGGGAATTTTAGATGTGTGACATAAGTATGAAAGATTAGGTTGCACTATTATTAGAGCTTGATGTTCCAAATTTTGCTGCAAAAGTAACTCATGCAAGAATTTGTAGTTGCCTGCATGATTATGATGCTTTGCTAGTCTTGTCTAGTTATTTTTTTCTCTACTTGGCTTTAGCATGTTCATCATATTCCTGGTCTAAAAAGTTGCTTCATACTATTGCTGCAGGCGGCCACCAATATTGGGAGTAATGCAGGCAATGTAGCAAACTCAAGACAACCCTATCATTCTTCTGCTGCTGTCCCATTATCCTCCCATACACCTAATATTGTTTCCCCTCCTTCACAAACTCCACAAATTCCATCCCTTCCTCTTTCCTCTATGCCTACTTCAGTAGCGATCCATGAGACTCCTGATCCGATCAGTAGTAACAATCGGGTTACTAATCTTGTGAAGCCTTCTTCATTTTTTACCCCACCTTCTTCTTCATCTGCATTGATGGCTCCACCTGTCTCTTCTCCTCTGCCTACTGTACCATCTCTCCATCCTCCCCTAAACCTGCAACGCCCATATGGTACACCAATGCTCCAACCCTTTCCACCTCCTAATCCGCCACCATCTCTTACTCCTAGTTCGCTTGCTGCTGTACCTGTTATTAACAGAGACAAAGTCCGGGATGCACTTGTAAAGCTTGTTCAGGTATTTTAATCTCCTTTTGTTCTTTGTTTCCTATTTGTCCGAGTTCCTGTCTTGTGTGATAGATAATTGCTTTTATGTTTATTTTATGGCACAAGATCACCTTTTTCTTGTTAATTAATCTGCTGTTCAAGTGGCAAAATCTTGAAATTTTATCACTGAATTTATGGCTTTATGTCTTAACTATGCCCTCTTACTTGGATCAAAACTATTGTTACATGTTGACAATTTAACATGTCAATCTGAACAACTAAGCAGTTGCTTTTGTAAGTCATTTGTGGTTTGGAATGGGCAATGGATGGTCATAGAATTTTGGAGTTATAACTTCTTTATCAGAAATGGATACTGTTATGAGGCAACAGGCTGAATAAAAGCATTGTTTTGATCTGATCTAATTGCAAAAATGCTTGCGGTTCATGCACTCTTATAAACTATTAGAAAAGGACGCTCCTCCCCAAGACATTGCAGCTTTGTGATTGCATGATCAATGTGGAGTTTCAACTCCTAGAATAGTTGTTGTTTAGTTTGTTTTTTGGGGCTTAGCCCCCTTTTCTTAATCAAAAAAAAAAAAAGGCATTTGATGATTCTGGTCTAGCCAACTGTCAGAAAAGCAATTTTATGCCACAGATTCAAATTTTGGTTTAGATTTGTGGATTTTGAAAATCATCCTTTGATTTTTTGTTGTGTGGATTTTTATATGGACATTTCTTTGTGTGTATTTTCGAGATTATTCTTGTTCCTTTTCCTGTCAGATACTATGGAAACATTCAATAACATTCTGATTCATTTTGTTTTTTTTGGTAGGATGATCAATTTATTGACATGTTTTATCAAGCACTGTTGAAGGTGCATAATTCTTGAGGTACTGGAGAGATGTAACGGCCTTCCCTTTGGTGGATCTGACCAAAGCACAAAATGTTTGTAACATGAGTTTGGTGTACAGCTCTAGTCCGTGGAATAATGGTGGCGTAACTCTTTATAGTAAGCAAGCTTGTTAATATTTGTGGTAAAAAAGAAGCGAGGTTGGAAGGGATTACTGCGTGGGTTGATTCAGTATCGTGGTGTCTCCCAGTCAATGGAATGTTGTAAAAGTAGGAATAGAAGTTACAGTTTTCAGGATGTCATCATCAGTTTTTCAGATTCTAATGGAGTGCATCAGTTGAGTTAAAATCCATGTTAGCAAGGGGTCGAGGACGATCTGTACAACAAGAAGTTTTCCTTGCTCTTTTCATCCTGGACTTTGTTATTAAATTGTGGTCGTTTTTTTAATTTTTGGGAAGTTTTTGGCAAGGTGTATTGGATTTGGAAGGAGGATAAATGAATGAGGATGGACTAAATTGGGTCTTAGCTTTGTTTTAGCAGTTTGTGATCTGATGTGATTTCAACATTTCTAGCTTGTCATAAAAATGATCTTCACTGCACTAGGATACATAGTTGGATTATTTTTAAGATTTTAAATTTAGTTCTTTTTAGCTATCTTTCACTTTAAATGGTTGCCCACTTTTTCTTATTCATCATTGGAAGAATCTCATAATTGGTTTAATTTTTCACATTGAAAAGTGGGAGCTAGTATGCATTTTCGAGGGAAATCGGGGCAACATATGAGCATTTCGTGGTTACTATTTCAATTTATACTTTGTGCATTAAGAGATTTATTAGATGGCACAAAATTTATGCTGTTTAATATCCTATTACTTTCTTTGTCGATGCCTATAACTTGCACTACTATTTTGGCCAAATATAATTTTCACCTATGAATTTGTATGGCACAATACTAGTGAATTTTTATTTTTACTCATTTCATCTATAATTTTTTTATTTTATATTATCATATTGAGTCAAAAAGTGTGATTTTAATTACTAATTTAAATAGTTTAAGAGTTAAATAGTTTGTAAATAAAAGAGGTTATATGTAAAATTTCATAGGTGGAATAAATGAAAAGGTCATAAGTGAAATTATTATGTATTTGACCCTACTATTTTCTTAAAAACATATTTATTAGCATAAATAAGATGTGTGAGACTTTATGTTCTTTATTATACATTTTTAACTAAAATTTTTGAAAGAATTTATGTCAATCAAATGTGATATAAGAAAAACTGCTCCAACTTAATTTGCTATTAGTATTTGTTTTTTCTTTTAAGTAAATTTAAACGTTTGAATTTGTAAATTTTGTGCTATGAACTCCCTAGCAAAATAGGATTTCTAATTTATTTGACAAGTTACAGAAAAAAATGTTATAAAAACAGTCCTTAAACTTTTAAAATTTATAATGTTAAGTTTTAAAATGTGATTGCTTTTGCATTCCTTAGTTGAATTTTAAATAATTCATTCTAAAATAATGTTATAAATCCTTAAAATTTTGTTAAAGATTATTTATAAAATTAATTCAAATATGAATTATTGAATTAAAAAATGTGTTTTAATATAATTTACGTTGTTAATAAATACAAGTATCGAACGTTAATATATGAAATATTTATATTTATATTTTTAGAGTTAAATTATATAACACGCAAGAATTTAATTTATATATTTTAATTATTTATATAATCAAATTCACAAAAAAAAAATCTGATATTCTTGTGTTAATTTACAAATACATAGTAATTTTTTTATACAATTACTAAACAATAATTAAAAAATTTAAATCAAATTTTATTGCTATATTTAGCGCCTCCTTATTAATAGGAGCATCAGCTACAAGGCATCGACAGCAGTCTAATAATTGTTGCGAAGTAAAATAAAACACGGGTAAAGGATGGCGGCACTTAGGAGGATCGCGGGAAAAGGCAGTATTATTATCTCAACCGCCACTTCTTATTCTCTTTTGATTTCTTGCCGTGGAATTGCTACTAAGCTCTTCGTTGGAGGTATTTACTAGTTTGTATATCATTTTTGTTTCTCCATTGATATCATTTTTAACAAACACTTTCTCAAACTGTTTGTAGAAATGCCTGAAACACTTTCTCAAACTGTTTGTAGAAATGCCTGACTGAAACTTACTGTAGGTTGCTTGCTGCTAAAATTCCACGCCTTCTTCTTTAATTTAGTTAGTTGCCTTAATTTACTGATGGTGCTTGTAATCATTACTTATCAATCAATATGGCTGCCTTAGTCTCATAACTTGGTTTTTTTTATTATTTGTTAATAGTTTTTTCTTATTAATTTAATGTACCCTTTTTAGATATTTAGCGTTGGGTAGTGGATTCTGCAAGAAGTTTTATGTTATAATGTATTGTTGGCCAGAGCAGAGATAGTTGGCATTCATCAACTTTAAATGTCATTGGTTTTTTTTTTTTTGCAGGGTTGTCATATTACACAACAGATAAGGGACTAACAGAAGCGTTTTCTCAATATGGTCAAGTAGTTGAAGGTATCTTCAGATTACTTGACTGCAATACCATTGAGTTATGTTATTAAGGGTGCACCTAGACTTTGAACGGTTAAACACAAATCCAACGGTTAAAAAGTGTGGTGAATCCGTGTTTCATTGTCTTATTAATGTTTTTGATCAACTGGATCATGATTTCCTTTTCTTTTCTTTTCCAGCTACAGTTGTAAGTGATAGAATCTCAGACAAATCAAAAGGTTTCGGTTTTGTTACGTTTGCATCTGAAGATGAAGCCCATACAGCTCTAACTGAAATGAATCGAAAGGTAAACTTAAATTGTTGCTCATTTTGATTTCGTTTCATTCAACACAAAATTTTAGATTTAACAAAACTATGCCTGGCAGATCCTGAATGGAAGGGCAATCTATGTGGATTACGCAAAGCCTAGAACTAGTTTTAAGAATGAAATGCCAGTTGCCAGGGGACCTCCTGGACCATCTGAAAATATCGAATCGTCAAACGCAGATCTCTGTTAAATGTTGGTCAGTTGTTCTTTCTGCTGTGCGAATGCTTAAACTGATCTCAATTTGTTGCACCATAATTCCTAGTGGATTACCACTTGATGACAAAATAGTGTTCAATCTAATTGGATAAAGATAGTGGCTTTAGACCCAGGTATTGGTTGTTGGCTTGAAGAAGTTTGGTTATAGGCTTGTTACAAACATGCTTACATTTTATTTGCATTTGATTTTGTATATCAGTTTTGAATCTGATCACTAATAAGATTATCTGCTAAAAATGAATGTGCAATGGAAGTTGATGAGCATTAGCAATTAGTTTGATGCTTGTGCTGGGATTCACTAAAAGCTTCAAACAATCAACACATAATGCTTCCTAGCATTTTTTTGCTGTGGCATATTGATTATGAAGTCTTTGATACTCGATTTTAGTGAACCGGAAGCATTAACACAACTAATGGTTTCATTGGATAATAAGGTAACCCAGCAAGAGTATCTTTTCCAAACTGTAAACTGTCTTGTCTGATGTTGGAGAAGTAATGGCCTGGTGCCTGAATGCCTGATGCGCAATAGAATATGTGTTCCTCTCGCAATTGATACCATTTCTAAGCGAAGACAAGCCATGGCCTAGCTAAAGCTAACGAGTTCTCAACTAAATCCGCTGCCTGCTCTCTTTCCGGAAAACTTCAGGCCAATCTAGACCTAGCTACATTTGGCCTGGAACCAAACTGTTAGAAACTGAACCAAAACTGTCTTTAATGGTTTTGGTTCTAAAACGGGGTTCCTGAGCCCTTCTAAAGTAGTTTGGTCTTTGTTCCTATGTATGTGTGTATATTAATATGTGTCGATCTAAATGGTTGCATGAAGCAATTTAATTACCTAAATTTTTTTTATAGCTATATGATATATATATAAACAATACAGCTTAATATAATATTATTGATGCACAAACTCTCTATTTGCTATTTTATATTTTTTTTATGTCAAGTGATATGTTAAATTATATTTTTAAATGCAAGTTATTTTTAAAAATTAAGTTTTTAGAAATTTTTATGAATCGATATATTATTTATATATCTAACTTTTATGTTCTAAATTAGAATTAAAACAAAATCAAACATTAAATAATAAAAAATCAAATTGTTAAGAAATGGAACCGAACTATAGACAAACCAAAACTGGACTCTTCGTAAACAGTTTGGTCTCGATTCTACCACTCTTTGAAATCTTTGAAATCGGAACCGTCGTTCTGAACTTTGCTCCAATCTATTGAACTGCTACAACTCAATCCTGCTTGCAATAAATCGAACATAAGGTATATCCCATTAAATGTATGTTAGGATCCTGAACTTAATTGCACTCTTAAGTCTAACTAATTCATATTCAAACAAAGTAGAATCAATGCAACATTTAGCTTTCTCTATTAAATTTTAACACAGTTGCATACTTGCGATCTTAGTACTTTGTGGTTTCAACTTTCACGTATTAACAGAAAAGGATATTGGTCTATTTGTCAATCAAAAAAAGTTACTACTACCGGATTTCTTTGAATATACTTTAATATGAGAAGTGCTAGTACACCGTTAGTTGGACCTCATACCAATTAGTATAGGCATTAAAATGTCAATTAAAATAAAATACATGATGTAAAAGTATTATGATAATAAAATACATAGCTGGAATTTATTCGATAAGTACATTCTCAAAAAAAATGTGTGAAAATGAGCTTTTTTTAACCAATGGATTTTAAAATAATAACTAGTAATAATTTTCTGAAAAAAAAATGATCCAATGGTTAAAATTAATGGTACTACTAATTAGTATAGATATTAAAACGCCAATTAAAATCAAATCCATGAAATGAAAGTATTATAAAAATAACATACATAACAGGACAATGATTCACTAAGTACATTCTCAAAAAAAAAAAAAAGTGTAGGCATGAGCTTTTCAACATTGGGTTTTAAAATGATAACTAATAAATTTTTTCAAGAAAAAAAAACCGTTCTCTCCATTTATTTGGTAAGAACTTGCTTATTGAATTATTTTCCTACGCAATATTTGCAATACTTTTCGGCAAGAATTTCGATTTAACAATTGTGAGAGGGTATCAAAAAGGTTTTACTCTCGATTTGGACCTAATTTTTAACAGAAAATTTGATGTTTTGATTTGCTACAAAAATATTCCAAAATTTATGCTTAAAAATAAAGTAAATTGCATGAATATTAAGCAAAGAACGTAGAGAGAATTTCAATATAGTGAATGAGCTTGAAGAGTCCAAACCAATGATCAAATGATTTAAAACTAGAAAATATTAGTTAAAATTGAATGACCAAAATGTTACAAGTTCATTAATTAAAAGAAACTTCTTGTAAAATTGAAGGCACAAAAGCTAATGAAAATTTTGAAATATAGAATCTAATTGTAAATTTGAAGTGTTGCTCTTGTATGTTGGTGTTGAACTGTTGATATTGTTAGTTCCTTTTCCATATGCTTGGCTTCCCTTTTATAACTCCACAAATGAAACAACCTGAAACCAAAACAATACAATGGTCCTAGCCTCACCATGCATGCACATAGAGTTTGGTGTGCTTCATGATGCAGTAACTTCTTGCCTTCAATGTCTATTAATTATTACCTTTTGTTTTGTCGTGTGAATTGTGCAAGGGAAAAGAAAATAAAATAAAATAGAGGAAGTTCAATTTCATTTCTATTATTTGGTGTATTGAAAATGTAGTGAAAGAAAGTAAAGAAAAATGAGTTGATTTTTTTACTATTATATCCTATCATGATGAGGGGCGGAGTCGTAGGGGGCTGAGGTGGGCTTCAGCCCCCCTTGCTGTTCGGAAAAACTTTGAGGGTATAACTCCTCTGCCTGGCCAGCCCCCCTAAGATTGAGCTCTTAGCCCCCAGGTGCCAAAGTTGCTACCTGCTGCTGTTGGTTCTTCTCCTTCATCTTCTCTTCAACAATTGATTAAATTTGTTTATTTTTTTTCTATTTTGATTTTGGCAGGGACGAGCTACAAGTCGTTGGCTCATTTTTATTTTCAATCTCTTTAGTTGGGCCATTGACAGATAATGAACAATACCCAAAACCAAGATATGTTAGTAAAGTTTCATATATTTAAATTAAATGTTAATTGGGTTGATACATGAAAAAAAGCCCAAGTTAACTTATTCACATAAAAGCATAAAATACAAGTTAAATCCCAAAATCTAAATCTCTAACCCACACATTCTCTCCTTCCATTTTATATTCTCAATTTCACGATCTAAGTCCCAAATTAATTTTTATTTAAATACATTAAATTTTTATTTCAAATTTGTTTATATCATTTATTTATTTACTTTTGATGTTAGTATTTTATTTTTTAAAACTTCCATTAAAATTGTTTTGGTAATTTAAATTAAAAGTCAGTGATGTCCCATTGATAATAATGGATATTAACTTAGAATTTAAATTTTTTTTTTTCAGAAATATATTTGGCACTTGGTATTTTTTTTATATTTTTAGGAGATCAGTTAAGTGGTTTAGAATTTTAATATTATACTTGTAGTGGATGATTATGATACTTGATCAATAATTCTAGTATTTTTTTATGAGAAAATAATTCTAGTTGGTAGTTTATAACTTATAGCAATTGAATTAATTTTTTTTTATGCAGGATATGAGTTTTCATGATAAATATATATTGTTTGTAAATTTGTTAAGTCTTCATAACAAATTGATATTTTCTTTTATTAGCATATGGTCCATATCAATAGAGAATTAATCAATTTTTTAATATTTCCTTTTAGATTACAAAGTAAAACTCTTATGGGGTTTTTCAATACCATGCCTAGAAACATTAATTCAAGTGCAACATCATTTTCTGAATCAAGTATTATTGCACAAAAGAGGAACTATGTACACTACTAAAAAAAACGCGAATTAGCGACTAAATTTAGCGACTAAATCATTTAGTCACTAAATAGAGATTAAATAGTGACTAATTAGAGACTAATAGAGGGGGAGGGAAATTTTGGCTATTGGCTACTAAAAAAAAGACTAAATGGCGACTAAATTTAGAGACTTAATTTATCTAGTCGTCATTTGGTCTCTAAAAATGGCACCGGTTGGCGCCAAAAAATGGCGACTAAATGGAGACTGAATAGCGACTAAACGTTTAGTCGCTAAAGTGATTAAAATAATATAAAAATGGAAAAGTGTAGCGACTAAATAGAGACTAATATTTAGTCGCTGAAAGGAAAAACTGCCACGTCATTTAAATTTAGAGACTAAATAGTGACTAAAATAATTTAGTCGCTAAATTTCGAGCATTAAAAAACCGACGCGCCCTGTCTTTTCCCCTTCCTCTCCTTCCTCCTCTTCCCCTTCCTCCCCACCACACTTGCATTCCTCTTCCTTGCAAAAAAAATTAATTAGGTAGTTAGTGTAATTAATTAGTATTTTGATAGGGTTTTGGTTAGGTTCTTTTCCCATAAGCTGCTGCTCCTCCTCTCCCTGTTGTTCCTGCCGTGGTTGCTGCTTGCCAGAGTCCATCCAGGTAATTAATTTTTAATTATATATTTATTTTCTGTTTTTAATTTTTTATGTTTTGATAATTTAATTTTTGGTTTGTAATTATTTAATTTCTGTTTTTTTATATGTTCCTAATTTAATTTTTTTAAAAATTTACTGTAAAAAAATGAAAAATAATTGTGAAATAATTTGGGCTATTTTTGGTAATTATTTTTTTTATTTTATAGTTTATTGTATATTTAGATGAACTAATTATATTGAATTAAAAATAATGAGTAGTTTATAATTTGTTAGTGTTTAGGTTTATGAAAATTGATGTGGTTTATAATAAATTATTTTTTATTTTTTAATTAATTAATTTATGTTAATTTATTTTTGTTGTTGAGGGTTTTTATTATGTAATTTTTATTTTTTTTGGACTTTTCATTATCTAATTTCTGTTTTTTTTTTGAATTAAGTGTAAATTAATGTTGAAAAATAATTGAGTTTTGTAGTATTTTTGGTAATAATTTATGTTTTATTTTTGTACTTTTAGAGTTTATTGTATATTTAAATGAAATAATAATAAAAATAGTGAATTAAGAATAATGACAAGTAGTTTATAATTTGTTAGTGTTTAGGTTTATGAAAAATGATGTGGTTTATGATAAATAATTTTTTTTAATAAATTAATTGATGTTAATTTTTTTTGAGGTTATTTATTATTTAATTTCTGTTTTTCTTTACTTTTTTATTATGTATTTTCCATTTTATTTTTGAATTAAGTGTAAATGATGAAAAATAATTAGGTTATTAGGAGTATTTTTGGTAATAATTTATGTTTGTTTTTTTATTTTTAGAGTTTATTGTATACTTAGATGAAAATAATAATAATTATACTGAATTGAAAATAATGAGAAGTAGTTTATAATTTGTTAATGTTTGGTTTATCAAAATTGATGTGGTTTATAAAAAATTAATTTTCATTTTTTAATTAATTAATTTATGTTAATTTATTTTTTTTAGGTTATTTATTAATTAATTTCTGTTTTTCTTTAATTTTTTATTATTTAATTTTTTTGAATTAAGTGTAAATGTCGAAAAATAATTGGCTTTTGGAGTATTTTTGGTAATAACTTATGTTTTTTTGGGATTTTTAGAGTTTATTGTATATTTAGATGAAATAATAATAATAATTATAGTGAATTAAAAATAATGAGAAGTAATTAGTTTAGAAGACAAAATTTGAACTTAATTTGAGAAAAAATAATGTTTTTTTCCAAAAAAATAGTTTAAAATAATTTTTTCTTTAAAATTAGATGATTATTTTTTTAAGATAAAAAATTATTTAATTTGTTAGAAGAATTTTGTTAGTTGGTGAAAATCATTTAAAAGATGTATAAAATTTTGTTATTTTTGTATAGGTTTGTAATATATAATTCGTTGGAGGATCATTGCATCGATCTTCATACTTGTGGATCGTTTTATTCGGGTGCAGACAAGGAGGTTTTGCCTAAGAGCCTGAGCCATGACTAGCAACTACGGCACTGTGTGTTCAGCTGCAGGGCTGAAGTGGTAGTCGCCATCCGAACCGGCATCGGGAATGTCTTATAAGGTGTACATCCCAATTTCTCTTAAGAATATGAAGGATGCATTGACCCAAGAGATTCAAGGATCAGGCCTATTGATTCCCGGGCATGATTCTTACCCAACACTCTTAGTATTATACCAACATTCATTCCCTCTAACAAAGCAAAAAAAAGCATACCACAATTATAACCTACCTTTTTACATATACACATGTAATAGTGAGTTTCTAATAACAAATAAGGGTTAATTTTAAAAAATTACCAACCATTATTAGGTTTAATTTACATGCAAAAGGTGATATAAGCACATAACAACCAACACAACAACACAACCTAGGATTTCTACCATTTTAGACCTAAAACAATTACAGAATAGACATTATTAACCATTTTCATGCGTACAAACATCTAAATAATTACTAAAGAAGGTTCGGAAGCTTACCTTATCGCTGCCACTACAAGAAAATTCTGGATTAGAAAGGGATTTTAGAAATGGACTAAATCCCTTTCTAATTTAGAAACGGATTTTGGAACATTAGAAACGGATTTAGAAAGGGGACTGATTTTTTACCGATTTAGAAACAGATTTTAAATCCGTTTCTAAATCCGTTTCTAATTTTTGGCGGGTATTCCCGCCAAAAATTTAGAAACGGATATTATAAAATTAGAAACGGATTTATCCGTTTCTAATTAGAAACGGATTCAAAATTTATTTTCTAAAAAATAGGGGGAAATTCTGAATTTTATTATCGATTTAGAAACGGATTCTTTTTTATTTAGAAATGGAAATAATTCATTTCTAAATTTAGAAACGGATTTATATATTTAGAAACGGATTTGTCCGTTTCTAAATGTATAACATAAATCCACCTCTTCTCCTTCCTTCCCCAACCAATCGACAGACCCATTTGTAGAAAAAGAAAAAAATAGAGAAGAAGAAGAAGAAGAAGAAGAAACGCGCGCGAAGAAGAAGAAGAAGAAACGCGCGCGAAGAAGAAGAAGAAGAAGGTGAACCAAGGAGAAGAAGAAGCGAAAGAAGGAGAAGCAGAAGGAGAAGAAGAAGCCGAAGAAGGAGAAGAAGCTAGAAGAAGAAGAAGCAGCCGAAAAGAAGGCGAAGAAAAGAATAAGGTAAGTTTTTTTTAATTAAAATATGTTTTAGGGTAAATTTGTGTATATTTATTTGAATTAATGTTTTATTGAATGATAAATAATTGTCAAATTATTTATAAAATGTTTGTAAATTTTAATTAGTAATTATTTGTATTTTTTGGGTTTTTTTTTGTACATTTAGGTTAGATAAAAATAAATAGGATAGAAATATACAAAAAAAATTATAATTGTATTAGGTAAAATGCAAAATTAATTTCTGTTTTTTAGGTTTTTTTTTATTTTATTGTATTTTTTATATATGTTAAATAAAAAATTAGGTTAAATGAATAATTATTTATGAAAATTGTATAATTGTTTAAAATGATTATTTTAATTTAAATATA
>CANYLF011602155.1:0-10554 GCA_948193215.1 Bocquillonia castaneifolia | reverse complement strand
TATTATTTTATTTTTTAATTATAATTATTTTATTCTATAAAAATATGTGTTATAAATAAATATATGAATAATTTAATTAGTTTAGTCATATAATATTTAATTTTCAACAAATATAATTTATAATTATCCCTTCCTACTGTTATTATTATTGTTATTGTTATTATTATTATTATTATTATTATTATTATTATTATTGTTGTTGTTGTTGTTGTTGTTGTTGTTGTTGTTATAATTATTATTTCATTGATATCTATGAAAACTAAAAAGAATACTATATATGTGTACTTGATTAGAGTTATTCACGATAAAAATAAAGAAAATGAAAAAAAAAACCCTTGATGCGCATTTTCTTATTTTGACCCAATAACCACCATAATGTATGAATTATTTATTTTTATAACTTTATTGCTATCTTTTATTTAGATATATTAATAATACATAATTAAATAAAATATGATCATTTTTAAATTAATTTTTTTTATTTTTTGAATGATTAAGTTTTTATAAAATTAGTTGGAGGATTAAAATAAAAAAAATATCAAATTTATTTAATTTTTGGGTTTAATTAGGAACTATTTTGTAATGTTTTGATGGTTTGACTTGTAAAACAGGTTAAAGACACCAAATTAAAAGTAAATTTACAAGTTAAGACATTTGGTTGAAAAAAAATTATTAGAACACTAAAATAGAAAAAATCGAAAAGTAGAGACACCGAATTTATAATTATCCAAAAAAAAAAAGAAGTATAATACCAGCAAAGAATTTTCAAAAAAAAAAAATTTTTAAAATTCACCAGCAAACATTATTTCTTTGTCTTTGTGTAATTTTGGTCTCTTTTTATTTGCCTATTTCTAGCCGCTTCCAACCAATTTCAGCCCAACCACCAAAATAAGAAAAACTCTCCCCTCTCTCCATTCGTGGTGTATGTGAATCTTTTTCTCTGTAATCTAATAACTTTGGTTTTGAAAATCATTACTCATAACGGTCTAACAGATTTCACAGGCATTAATAGGTAATGTTTTCTTCTCTTCTTTTGTTTGTTTGTTTGTTTGGTGTGTCTGTTACAAGACGCTCATTGGATTGTGCTTAACACACAAGCAATGAAGCTGCAGATGCAAAGAATTCACTTCGTGCCAAACCCTTTTGATTCCTTTGAAATAATATTGTGTGTTCAAATGCAAAGATTAGTTCTTTTTCTGATATTCATTGCTTAATGTGGATTTCTTGAATTACCCTTTTCTAATGGTATTTTCTTTTTTGAATTGTGTTTATTTGGGTATGATTCTTTTGTTTGATAAAGAAGAACCCATGTTTTTGTTTTAATGAAATTTCGAATCTTTCTCATTATCTGCTGATGTTGTTGTTGATGACAGGAAAGTTTTGAAGAAAGATTCTGTGGAGCTTCTGGAGAGAAGCTGTTGCCTACACCACTCTGGCCTACACTCTTGTGATATTTGCTCAAACCAGAGCAGAAAGTGTTTCTCTGTTTTCTGGTTTTCAATCTTTATCATCCCTATTTTCACCATCCTTTTCGATTCAGTCATTGCTTTGGCACCTTCCTATTGATTATGGCTAAAATCTTGATTTAAAGCATCTTTGTGTGTGATCCCTACTTTTTTACCAATTGACATCTGTTAGAGATGTGAGCATCAATGGTATAAATTTAACTCTTCCATAATAGAAGAAGAGCCATAAGAAAAAGAAAGGGAAAGAAACTTAGATTGAATAAAAAGACTGCTTCTTTGGGGAATTCTTTCAAGTCAGTTATTCAAAATGGCGAAACTCATGTGCTGCTTTAAGTTGACTGAGGAGAAGAACGAAAAAAAGGTGAGAATCTATTGGATTCTAAATCTTCCACAAAAATTTCCATTTGTCGTTTGATATATTTCTTATGTGGTGATTTGCTTGCTTTAACTTTTGAAATATGTGTTCAAGTCAAGAGACTAGGAGCCTGTGAGAGAAAATTTGATAAATAAGCACGTCTGACTGCTGCTTGATGTACTTCCATGCTTTTGATTTGCTTTAAAGATCTCCTTTTATTTTAATTTTAGGTTTTTAAGGGATCAGGAGGACCTACTGAGTTTAACAAGGGGCGGAGAACCCTGAGAATTAGGCCCGAGCATCCAGTGAAACCTTTTGAGAACGATGAGCTAAAAATATCACCTTTTAGTGTGTCAGAGGACACTATACCTTCGGGTTTTGAGAAGGATTCAGTGAGCACTAAGGTGATGAACCATGATAGGACTGTGGGGGATGAAGCACCTGAGATTGCATACGAGGGGGAAGATGAGCAGGAAGACAAGGCCTTGATGAACAGAGAATTGTCTGATTTTGATCTCCAATCTCATGCTAATTCAGGTGAACAGTTTATTACAGGAAGTCTAAACTCTTGTTTTTCCAACTCTTTTGATATGAAAGATAATGTTCAACTTGGAGGCAAAGAGGAGAAAGATAATGGAAACAGTATCCATGAGATCCAAACTGGACATGTTAGTGATCCTGGGATTGGAAAGGCTGCTTGGGATTCACCTAAGCTTAAGCGGTCTTGCTCTAACCTGGAAACAAGCAAAGTGCTGAGAAGAAGAGCCGATCATTTGACTCTTTCAAACCTCCATTATTCCAATGAGTCACTTGAACTAGATGAGAAATTGAGGAATTATGGTAGCCCTTCATCTGTAACTAGCCATCAAACTGCTGACAGAGTGATGTTGAAGAAGCATTCTTCGAGCCAAGTTCTACCATCAAGGAGTAGAAAGCTGTGGTGGAAATTGTTTCTTTGGAGCCACAGAAATTTGCATAGATTACGGAGAGAGAAACCAAAGCCTCTAGTTGTTACTGCTTTAAAGCAGCAATGTGGGTACACCTCAGATACAGTTGAGCTTAATATAGCTCTAGCATCAAGCAACTTGCAATCGCCAGGGTCATTTACTGGAGAATCTTTGACCAAATGCTGCAACAACAATGAAGATGACAATCAGAGCTGGGATGGTTTTCATGGTGACCTGTGGCCTCAAAAACAATGGGTTGCTTTCTTGATGGAAACATCCCCCCTTGCAAGAGTTGACGAGTGGGTAAAAGATCTTGAGACCCAAGCACCACCTAGTAATGAAAGTAATGATGCTGGTAACAATGATGAGGGCATTGTCTTCCCACCCTCTCCTGACGCTGGCAGATCACCAGCAAGAGGCATGAGCAGCCTGACTCGACGTCTAGATATTAACCTATCAGAGGAGATTTTGCATGCCAATGCTGTAATTCAATCTCTGAATGCTTCCTCAACTGTGGCTCATATATCAGGAATTGGCTTAAAAGCCATTCCCACCATATCGTGCTTTGTCAGCCTTCGATCCGTTAACTTATCAAACAATTTCATAGGTATGCTCTTTGCTGCGCTACCAAAATGCCAGTGGTTAAAGATGCTTGATTGTTAACTAACATGATTGTTCTTCTGTTTACAGTGTATATCACCCCAGGATCATTGCCAAAGGGCCTTCACACGCTCAATTTGTCAAGAAACAAAATCAATGCCATTGAAGGACTCAGAGAGTTAACCAGGTTGCGCATACTGGATCTTAGTTATAATCGCATTTCTCGAATTGGACAAGGTAATTATTCTTTCTTTATTTAGTCACCAAATCCTTTGAATAAGACGTGCACTTTTTCTGTAAGAAGTGAAATATAGGTCTAGTGACTAATATATCTCTAACCATCCAATTCAAATTTTTTTGATGATATTAGGGTTGTCAAACTGTACAATTATCAAAGAACTTTATCTTGCTGGAAACAAGATAAGTGATGGAGAGGGATTGCACAGACTCCTGAAGCTTACAGTCTTAGACCTAAGCTTTAACAAGATAACAACAACTAAAGCTCTAGGGCAGCTTGTTGCTAACTACAACTCGCTGCAAGCTTTGAATCTTCTAGGCAATCCAATTCAGAGCAACATCAGCGAAGACCAGCTTCGCAAAGCAGTGTGTGGGCTTCTGACAAAGCTTGTATACCTGAACAAGCAGCCTATCAAACCGCAGAGAGCACGAGAGGTTCTTACAGATAGTGTTGCCAAGGCAGCTCTTGGAACCAGCAGTGGTTGGAGCTCTCGCAGAAGGGCTGCAAAGAGAGCAAGCGCTGGTGGTTCAACTTCTTCCAGCTTGCACAGGAGCAGTGTTAGTGCAAAACAGAAAAACCGGGGCAGGTCAAAGAGCCGAACTCATCACCTAAAGACAGAGGCCCGTGCCTCTTCTTCCCGATAAAAGCTTTCAGACTAGTGATACTTTCCCTAATAATTCAAATGTCTTTGATGATCATCCTAAAGTCTGTATCCAAGTTGTACATATCTGTTATCATGAAGAACCTCATATTTTTGTTCCTCTTTTATTGTATATTACTATATTAGACTTCTACTTTGGCTGTTAGCCTGTTAAGTATTTCTGTGGTCCTTAATTGGATTTTTTATGAATTGAAAACGAATTTTCTTACTACACGTTTGGTTGGAGGGATTAGTTAATCCATGGGATTAGATTTAAGACCATATTTGGTATTTGGTATTAACGTATGGCTTAATAATCCCAAGGATTAGTTAATCCCATAAGAATGGGATTAACTAATACCTCCCTCCCTCTATTTTTAGTAATCCCATGGATTACTAAGCCCATTGATTAATTCATAAAATATCCTTAATTTTTTTTATTTTACTATCTTCTTTTTACAAATCAAAGGCTATTTAAATAAATAAATTATTTTTATTTTTTATCTTAGGAGTCAAACCTCCTGTCAAGTAATGAATTATTAAATTGAAAAAGTTCATACTATGACTTACCCATTTTATACCAAACAAGGTTTAGTATTACTAATCCTATATCTTAGTTAATCTCATTCTTAATATTAATTCATGGGATTATCAATCTTTCAACCACATGCACCCTTTAGGGTTTCAATTAATGGTGGTTGATCAATGAATATAAAATAGTAGCCTAACCATGTGATGTGCAGATAAGCTTTGGCATGGCACGGGGGAATGCTCCAACGCCCGCATGGGCCATGGCACCTCAGTCATGAGTCTCATGACCCGCAAATAATCATATTCATCTTTTTGGGAACCCAACCATTGGATGATAGTTGTACTTACAAGAGGTCAATGTTGGACCGCACATTTTCTTCGTCGTTCTTTGTCTTGTATGAACAATCTCAAGATCAAGTATTCCTTCATTTTCGAGATAAAAACTGCTTAATGCTTATTTATACATGCAAACAAAAGAGAAATTAACAAGAGGGAAAAGAAGAATGAAAAAAGAAAAGAAAGAAAAGCCGAAGCAAATGCTTTGTGAACATTAGATCTAAAGAGCGAGAGGCCACTGGCCAAGTGTCACCTGCTCCAATCTAATAAAATTTCTCTTGTTATGCAATGTTTCTTTTTTACCGAAGTGAACAAATACATTTATGACATCGTTGCATAAATATTACCCTTTAGAGTATTTTCAAATGCACAAAAACTTGCAAAATAACAAAGAATTCGTCTTCGGGTTCTATGGATCTTCTCAATTGGAGGATCTCCTATATGCAAAATACACATTCCGGCTAACTGGGCTAATTCTAATTGTTTTGTTCCGAAAGGGGCAGTCAGCTAACCCTCTGCTTTCTAGGTATTTGTTTCTGTGATTTATCCTTGTAAAACACTTCTTTTATCTAATCCTTGGAGCCAGAAAATCAATGAGCAGCTGAGCATTCACTATGACATTGATCAGAAACTTGAGCCACAATGAAACATGCATTCAAATATCTGTTGTAGATAATTCATCAACCATTTCAAAGAGGGCAAAAAAATAGTTCTAAATTAATCAACAAAGTATACAAGATTTCACCCCACAGGACAAGAGGAAGGGAGCCCTCAGCTTCTTCTAATAGCAACCCAAGTTTATGAAGACTAATGTATAATGGAAAAGAAACGATCAAGGAAATATGTTCAATGTTCAGGAAGCGTAGTTTTAATATTGCAAAATAAACATCCGAACCTCTTCAGCAACTCCCTTAGGACTATGATGTTGGAAAACATGCCCCTAGTGTGTCATCGACCCCAAAGAGCAGGCTGCGTCTGCAAAACACTGCATAGAAAAGGAATAAATATTAAGATCCATGGAAAATTATAACCTTATAAATGACTAATTGTGACTTAAGACTAAGGATGTAAGCATCAATGTCTATGAAACTGTTCAAAAAGCACTTCAAAAATTGCCAAATTTTTAAAACTTAAATGGCTCAGAAAAACAGAAAATAATTACAAAAATGAAACACAACCAAAATCAAAGCCTAATAATAGCCTATGCAACTGATGAAAACTCTGGGTTAATAAAAACCATCAACATGGCACATAGTAGATTACCTAATATCTCTCCTACTAATGTGTTATTGTGTCCTTGCAACAAAGATAATTCATCAGTCCAACTGCTTCCAGTCACTGCTTACTGAAAGATGATGTGAGCCACAGAAACGCTCAGCACATGACATGAAGTTGAGTATATTTTTACTTGCCTCCAAATACTGAGAAGGGACTTCTCAGATCCAATGAAAATTTTAGCTCAATAATGTGAGATAATGATATAAATACAAACAGAAAATCCCTACCATACCACTCCCCTATGTCCACACACACACAAACAGCACCTACCTTTTCTAAACCCTTATTAGAGTCAACATAAAAAATTTGGGAAACTACTTAATTAAAGAGAACGAAAGCAACAAATTGTATCAGCATTAAAAATGTCAGTTTAAAACAATAAACTGAAGAATGTCAATTATGAATTAAAGATATCTTATTATGCTCACGTACTATATATTGTGATCTTCATCCGCTCAGCAGTCCCCCAACTCTCAGGACACATACTACCACCACTGCATTGCACCATCAAAGTCTCTCTTTACCGCCACAACAGGAGTGTCGCATTTTACAAATCCACAATCAATACCCACCAAGAAAAAGCTCAATATTCACATCATTCCCCTCCAAAACTAGAATCCAATTCCCCCTCCTTCATTTGAGCATATCTATATAATTTCTCATTGAAAACAACTTGTGGATCTTTATGAATCAAATTACCATTCTCATCATAAGCATCCTTCAAAAACACAGCCCAATTCATCTCTGTACCAGCAAGATAAAAAGTGCGAGGCTGCTTCTTAAGCATTTCATAAGTATGCTTAGTCAAAGAAAACTCCTCCTTAAACTCAACAATATGATGAATAGAAGCCCTTTTCTCTAAAATCAAACTCAAAAGCTCATGTATAACACCAACCCTATATTTCTCAGCCTCAAGACTCCAAAGCTCAAGCCTATGACCATCACTGTAAGGCGAAACCAAAGGTAAAGAATTCAACAAATTCAACTTCATAGTATCATCATCATCCAAATCCAAATCTTTTGAATACTTAACATTAAATTTAAATGCCCTTTTAACCTTATCCTCATTAACAATAAACTCTCTCTCCAATTCACTAACTGCAAAACTTGAATCCCATTTCGCCAATTCCAGCATTCTTTTCCCATCATCTTCAACAACAACCCTAAACCACTCTGGATACTTAACGATTCTATCTCTAAAATCATCAGGAATCCCAAACAATAACCTACAATGATGAATCTTACTTAAAGCTATCTTCTTGTCTTTAGACATCATTAACAACTTAATTACCTTATTAACTCTATCTCTCTCCATTGAATCCATTATTAATTTCTCTTCTTCAAGTAACCCTTCCATCAAATCCGAAAACCCTATCCACATTTTATTGTCTGTGTGTCGATATATTTGAAAAATGAGAGGATGCAGGTCGATAAAGCGGGTGACTTTACGACCGCGAGAGAATCCAAGTTCCCGGTAAAGCTTGCCGGCGTCATCCAGAAGGAGAACATGTTCGTGTTGTTGGGAGAGGAATTGTTTGGATCTTGTGAGGAATCTGAAGTAAGAATCCCGCTGAATTAGGTTTTCAAAATGTGGGTTTCGGGTTGACGGGTGCTGGACCGGTGTGGTCCGTGTGGATTCCGGTTTTTTGCGTTTCTTTTTGAATTTTTTTGGGGTTTTAGTGACGAGAAAGGAGGTGGAGTAAGGGGAAGTGAACAAGAAGGAGGAATTAGAATTAGGGTTTTGGGAGGGAATTGAAACTAGGGTTTTAGGATTGGGGATTTTGGAGAAGAAGAGGCGCCAAGACATTCTTTTTATTTATTTACTTATTTATTTTTGGAAATGAAATGTTAATTAGAGAGCGTAGCGTTTGGTACTTTGCTAGTTTGTGTGGCTACATTGTGTCATTTGAGGAATTAATTAGCGACGGTACTAACGGTTGTCGCGCTAAGTGGAATATAATAATTGAAAGTGAAAAAATAAAGTAATCCGACCTGCCGGATTCGAACCAGCGACCTAAGGATGGCTTACGGGTGTTTGCCCACTACAGTCCTCCGCTCTACCAACTGAGCTAAGGTCGGTTGTTATTCAATTGGCCCTTTTAGTAATATAATTCATAAATCAAGCTTGTGTGTATATATGATTGTCCGTTTACGTACGACTTTTTTTTTTTTTTTTTGGAAATGATGAAATTTTTTATAAGTTAGAACCGAATAGAAATTTTCAATAGAAAAAGGATGAATCAACTATTAAACATTTTTCTTATAATTAAAAAAAATAGATAATGACATGTTTGGTGTATTAACTTTTCAAAATTTTACAATTAGGTGTTTGAACTCTTTTTTATTACAATTAGTTTTTTTTTCACGTGTGTTGTACGTGGTACTCGTTATTAATATAATTATTTCTCAAATTATTTTTCTTACTTTTTAAGCTAAACCATAGTACTTGGTTACTAATATATTTACTCATCTCAAGATCTAATTATAGCTTCCACAATTAACGCTTATTTCAATTAATTACAAGTAGTTTTTTTAAAGCTAATTAATTACAAGAAGTCGATCTTTTTATAATTTAGATTTCGACCAAGACTACACATCACATAAATTTTGATTGTAACTAACTTTTCAGGTATTTACAGTCTTTAAATGACCGTGACTTCTTCATGAAAGTTGTAGATCTTGATTTGCTTTTGAATTTAAACTTTTAAATGAATAAATTAATTTCGAAAAATTCACATTGAAAATCCAAATTTCCCACAAAACTCTATATAAATATAAACTTAATTAGAATAAACTAATTAAAATTTATTTCTATAATAAACAAGCAAAATTGATCACTAAAAAGACTTTTAAAAAAACTAGTTAATAATTATAGAAAAAAAACCCAAATTAAGCAAATACAAAGAATTTATGGTAAAAATTTTATATACATTTTTAATTTTATATCTTAAATCTTCAAACCATACTTCAATAGTTTGAATGATTAAGGATGGCAAAAATCTCTGAATCCAATGGGGAACCCGACTACCGACCTCGAGTTGACTGAGGATTCCTTGGTTTGACTGGGGATGGGGAATCCATAAATCCTCGTCCACGACCCTGACCCAACCCCAGTCCCAAAAAAATCTACACACACACACACATTTATGTATAAATAAAAAAGGAAAAAAATATGTTTTAATTTAATAATTATGATTAAATAATTTAAATTTATTTTATCACTTTCTTACAAATATTTAAGTCCTTATTTTATAAAATTATTATATTCTAGATTTTATAATTTTATTTTATATTTTATAGAATATAGGATGCGATGACACATGTTTTGAATCACTTTGATGTGGAATGGGATCTCAACAGCATGTGGAACATATGCACCCTCCTTCGAGTCTTCACAAAGAAAGATTCTTGTTTGCTCTAGAGGGGAAATTGGATTTTCAGTCCAATCATGCCCAGAATGGACCACCCATCCTTGAGCTGGAATATTTAGCAGCTTGGCCAAAACGCCGTCCTCTAAAGTAAAAACATGACCTTTTACTTGAGATGTTATAACCCCAGTCTCTGGATTTCTCTTGATGTTGGCATAGAAGCGTTTTACCAGATCAGGATATATGGGGCTGGTATCAATAAGCAGATGCATCCATCCTTGGAGCTTGAAGAATTCTAATAATCCACATTCTTCATACGGAGATACATCATCTATGTATCTGGGAATGAGAAGTGGTTTGTTATCAAGGGTTTTTATTCTATAACTTGAGGTCTCTGATAAGAAGTCAGGATCAATTTGAAGTATGCCTGAGTGATTTACTAATAGTGAAGTGTGTGTGATCAACTTTCTTTTATTAATTGAAAGCTAATAAGAATAAAAGATGATATATTAAGAATGCCTTTGGAGGAAGATAATGATGGTTGAAGTGGTGTATCAGAGAATGAGGTGGTTTGTATAAAGAAGGATGTTAGAAATATTTTTGGATGATGTAATAATGATAATTGAAATGGTTATTAAACACAATGGTCTGTATATGAGAGGTTAGTGAAATGGCTTGGTCAATACAAGACAAATTTTCATAACAGGAGAGGTTGATTATGGCATCTACAGAGACAGCTAAGCGGTGTCTGTGGTCTACAACCTACGTTATTTTGGGAGCAAAACGGTGCTCACA